>OX243814.1:40906655-40986655 GCA_945859605.1 Lumbricus rubellus
GTGAAAGCTTAAAGAAGCGCACTCAATTTCGCATTCAGGCCAACACAAGGTGGTTAGCCATAAGGTTGGGACCTACATTATATTCGCAGGCTACGTAGGCCTTACAGCATTTACTAAGTCAATGATCGACATCTTCAATATCACAGTTAAGAGTTATCTGAATATCAAAAATGCGATTTTTGTCCAATCGAAAATGCAAACGATAACTTTTCAAATCAATTAACATAATAGGCTAGTAAAGTAAACTCATTAATATTGTCAGATTTATTGAACACCAGAAGGTCTTAAAATAAACCTTTCGCAAAGACATGTTGCACATCCTGATTACAAGCTTGTTCTTGAATTCGCATTTTGGTGAGTAGCCCATGTTAGCCTACTTTAAAATTGTATGAGTTGCGACCCATGGAGAGGTCTATTTCAAATTGGATTTACGATTCAATTATCATTATTTAGGTATAGTTTCCAATTTTAGGACTGGGATACTGCATGATCCTGCTAGAGTTTTTTGCAATGAATTATTGTGAAAATTATTCACTACACAACTAGCCTTATATAGGGAGCTATTATGTCCATGATGAGATCCGAGTGAGGCCGGTGATTAAATGTTGTAGCCCTATATTGTCCTAATGGACGATAAATTAGCCTATTGTAAAAATGTTCTTTGCACCTATATATAGCGCTAGCAAAAATGAGATATTAGCCGTAATGAATAGCCTACAAAATTAACCTGGAAACGGTCAATGTTTACCTGTTTTATTCCCGTTGTCGACAGCAGTAGCCTCTACAAACTAGTCTATTATCTAGACGGCCAGTTTTACTAACTAAAATAATAGTCCAATCTAAATGTAATGTCGAATGCGTGACATTGCAGGGCTGAGTAGGCCTACGTCAGTATTCTTCAACGCTTCATCAAGAATCGCAATAGTTGCTGGAAAACCGGCGGAGCTCTTATGCGATACATTCGAAGGCGACAACAGTGACGTTAAGTATTGTGATCACTATTCGTCAACAGCAAGTAACGATTCAAAGCGTTGGGATTCGACGAGGATCTATAATGGAGTGGAAATTCGACCAGAATTTAAATCCAACATAAACTGGGCAAGAAACGTGAAAGGAAAGTGGGTTTTACAAATTGCACGGGTCAATGTGAGCAACTATGGCTTTTACAAATGTGTGAAATCAGACCTAAAACATGCGTCCTTTAAAAATTCAACAGAAATTATATCAGAACTTATTGTTTTGGGTAAGAAATGTTTTAAATATGTTTTTTAAATCAAATTCTTTTAAGCATTTATTCATTTATTCGTTCATTCATTTGGTCTTCACTTATTTTTCTCATACACTCATTTGCTCCTTGAGTCATTTGTCCATTCATTCATTCATTCATTCATTCATTCTTCTTGGAACGTCAATTTAGTACATATCCGAATAAATTGTTTAGTGTGAATCTGAATTTCTATTGTTTTAGCCTCTGATCCGCAGTGTAACATTAGCCAACGCATATTTAAAGAAGGCGAGTACATCGAGCTCTGGTGCAACGTCGAATACTTTGGTAGCATGGCTCCAGTTATGGAATGGACCAAAGACGGAATAAAACAAGATGCATCAATTAGCAACGAAACTACCTACAACGTCACACATACTGAAGTGACGACAAAACTGCGTGTAAAGGCTGTTCCTAGTCTGCATAACACAAAATATTCCTGCAGGTGTTTCTTTGAGCCATCGTGCTATCCAGCAGATAGATCGGAATGTTTAGTTCTGGATTACCAATATACTTGGACATCGCCAATTCTTCTTGTGAAATGTAAGTAATTGTATCAGGTTAACGCTCAGTATTTTCCAAGTTTGAGGGCCTGTGTGTCTTGGTATTAATTTTACCTTAAATCCAAGATATAAATGATTATGATAACCTAACCTTCAGCTGGGTTTCGAGAGGTGGTTCGGAATGCTTAGTTCCTGATTACCAATATGCTTGGACATCGCCAATTTTTTTTTTGAAACGTGAGTCTCTATAGTATAAGTGAGATTTAGCGTTCTGTCGTTTAGGAATTCGTAGGCGTGTGTATAGCTTGGTGTTAATTAAATTCCAAATCAATAAATTATACTTCAGCTTGGTATCAGACTATCAGTGCATTCTTTCTGTGACTTTAGATTGTGTTAACCCTTCAGCAACGGAGGGTTAGGATTTCCCATACAATTTGCTACATTATGGTCAGTAAAGGGCTAACTCATCCTCTGTGCTTGAAATTATATGTCTAACAGACATATATAACCTGCCTTCCCATAACATTGTCTCAGGAACATCTCGTGGTTACCTTTCACCTCAAACAGCGCTGTAAGAGACAATGCAACAGACAACTTTTGTAACTTGGTTGGCCATAGAAGTACCTGTGCAATGGCTATTTATGCCTTCTCATATAAATTCTTGTCCTAACAACAATTCTGACGGGCAAAGGTCAGGGCATAGATATTTCACCACGGCATTTGCCCTGGCATGCCTAGTCATTGCACCGTCACTGGTGAGGAATTCATATAAAAGGGAATAGAATCTCGTAGACCTCGAATGTAATTGAACGGCAAGATAGCAGAGGGTAGCAACTTTATTCGCAACTTACTCGAGCTAATCTTGGAGACATGCACACGTTCAGAATGACTGAAAGCAAGCCATTTAAAGAGCAATGCTCCGAAAAAGTAAGTATGATCGCAATGTTGAAATGCCGATTCACTGAAGTACAATTTTATTCAGATCTCTGTGGCGTACCATGATAGTCCTATAATATCAATGATGATGATGATTTCTCTGCCCGAAGGTAGGGGTTCATTGGCTTTATGACCCTGGGAATGAGATGAGTGAGTTGGATTCCCGTTGCCTTCCTCACAGACAATAATTATTGTGGGTGAGCAACTTGCCCAAGGTCGCTTCGCAGTGGCTTGAGGTAGATTCGAACCTGCGACCCTTCGGTCACAATGCACCGAACTTACCGCTACACCATAGCATCCCATTCCATTATTATAGGCTACTCAATGATTAGAAATGTATTCTCTAATTTGTAATGATTACCACCGCACAGTAGGCCTAATATAAAATAGTGAATAGCCCACGTATACGTCGTATAGCCTATAGCCTACAAGATTTGGCTATTTTATCATGTCGTTTGTAGGCCTACGGTGTTATATGTCGCACTGGAGTACTTCTTCTTTTTTTATAGAGTAATAATATTGAATCATTTTGGCGATAGGCATATTGCTGTAGGGTTTGTCACAACAATACAAATGCATACCGGTAATTTAAATCCCGCTATAAAACAACTAATATTGCAATTACTTATTTGAAGATCCGCCAACTTATATCGACATAGTTCCCGTGAAGGAGGTATTTCATTCTGGCGAAATAGTCGCTTGTTCAGCTGACGGATATCCAAATCCAGACTACAAATGGTACAATTTAGAGGACAGGTCAGCTAAAATTGGACCGGTACTTGCAATTACAAAGGAAATGATACGCGACTCAGAATACCACTTCGAGTGTATTGCGAGTAACAGTGAGAATGACATTGGAATTCGAAGAAACATCACATTTACGGTCAAAGGTATTTGGTCATTTTGTGTTGCATAGACCTATAGGCCCTTGGCTAAGCGGTCACGTGGGTATCCAGTAATAAATTATTATTGCTATTGTTATTATTATTATTATTATTATTATTATTATTATTATTATTATTATTATTATTATTATTATATTTTTTTCCCGAGGTACCTAGGATCCCTCGGGATTTCAAAAAATTATGATAGGAGCTGTTATTCAATGTAAAGAAAATCAGGCCTCGTCCTCCGCAACAGTGTTAAAAGTAGGCCTACCACGAAAAGCGATGGCATTGTAGCGCTGCAGACAGATGGAAATGCGCTGGAAGAGAAAAGTTGCTTCTCGCGGCTCTCCAGAAACGACCGAGAGACGCTGACCAACCTCGCGGATGAAACTGAGTCCGGCAGAGTTGATGGGACCCAGTGTTCCCAGGGCATTGGGAACAAAGATGTGTGATGATGGTAGCCCCGCGTACTTTTCGGTTTTACGTACGGCGGCTTGTTCCGCAGCAGCACCCGCCGCATTCGCTGTGTGAGCGATGTAGGATGATTTGATTTGTTGTTTTAAGCATCTGCGTATTATTATTATTATTATTAATAATAATATTATTATTATTATTATTATTATTATTATTATCAGTATTATCAGTATTATCAGTATTATCAGTATTATCAGTATTAGCATCAGCATTTCTTAAAATCACCATTGAATAGGCCTATTTATGATATCGAAGAAGTTGATTTCACGAAAGTTCAGCCGTTTTTTTAGAACTGATCTCATCGACTAATGGTTTTAATCTGTAGACCTAATTGTATTTGGTTTCGACTCCAATCCGAGTTATTCTACTCTGAAGCTATATTATCTTATCGAAATAAATTTGATGACATTAAAATGATTTGATTTGTTGTTTTAAGCAGGGGTTATTTTAACGTGCAGCTGGACACAAAGTGTGTAGTTGGAAAACGAATTTGTGCAGTTGAAAATCAGGTTTTGTGCAGTTACTTTTTACACACAATCGCATAAACGATGTTAGTAGGCTAGTAGCTAATATATTTTAATTAAACTAATTGTAACAAACAAGATTATAATACATTTTTGCCGTGAATTTTACTTTAAATATCTACTGACAACTCCAATGGCATAAAATACAAGAAAACAAGTTCAGAGATAAATGGCATATTCAAACAAGCTGTCTGATGCAAGCCATACACATGTAACGGTTAGCGAAACGAAATCGAATGCAAGATTCCCAGTTTGTAACAAAATAATGAGTTAAAAACGAAAGCCAGGCGGAGCACAGGGCTTCTCTGCTTTTTTGTGTTTACAACTTCAATAATTTTAAACAATAGACGTGAAAGCATATAAACATGAAGGATCGCAAATAATCTTACACCGTATCGAAATTTACCCAATTGAGCTATTCCACGCAAAACAAGCCATGGATAGCGGCAGGGCTTTTTAAAAGGAATTCTTAGAACCGCACAACTTTCCCAGCCTCCAAAACCGTAGCCAGGATTTGATTTGGGGGGGGGGGAGTTCTTTGGCGAATAATTTCTGACGACGTTTTTAGTCGTCAAAATTTCTGAAAACACATTTTTTAGTCGTCAAAATGTCTGAAGACACCTTAGCTTAGTCGTCAAAATTTCTGAAGACACCTTTGTTTAGTCGACAAAATTTCTGAAGACACCTTATTTTAGTCGTAAAAAATTTCTGAAGACACCTTTGTTTAGTCGACAAAATTTCTGACGACTTTTTGTAGTCGTCAAAATTTCTGAAAACACCTTTTTCAGGTGGCAAAATTTCTATAGACATCTTTGTTTAGTCGTCAAAACTTCCGAAGACACCTTATTTTGGTCGTCAAAATATGGGAATGCACTTTTTTTAGTTGTCAAAATTTCTGAAGACACTTTTGTTTAGTCGTCAAAATTTCTGAAGACACATTTTTTAGGAGTGAAAATTTGTGAAGAGACCTTTTTAAGGTGTAAAAATTTCTAAAGACATCTTTTTAGTCGTCAAAATTTCTGAAAACACCTTTTCTTAGTTGTCAAAATTTCTGAAGACACCTTTGTTTAGTCGTCAAAATTTCTGAAGGCACCTTTTTAGTTGTCAAAATTTCTGAGACACTTTTGTTTAGTCGTCAAAATTTCTGAATACACCTTTTTTTAGGTTTGAAAATTTCAGAAGACACCTTTTTTAGTCGTCAAAATCTCAGAAGACCATCGGAAACGGCTTTCTTAGTATCTTTTGCCTAATTTCATGTTTTTTTCCTTACGTGCAAGTGAATAATATTCTATTTTTTTACATTTTAAATTTCGGATGGTGTTTTCATGGTTTTATTTCATGGTTTTTACATCATGTGCTAGTAAATGCATTATATTATTTTTTACATTTTCCATTTCTGGAGGTGTTCAAACACCCAAAACACCTCCCTAGCTACGGCCTTGGCGCCAATTTGCGAACGAAACTAAGATGGACCCATCGAACTCCTCCACTCAGTTTTTCTACTGTAGGCATTGTTGCAAAGTAAGGTATTGATTTGGTTAGGCTGGTTTCAAAGTTTATAGCTGAAACTTCAATCACAAAACTTGCAATAGGCCGACTATAAGCTTCTCTAAATGTATGTTTAAAATAGCGAATTATTCCAAATCGGAAGACAACGAACTTTCAAAAAAAGTTTTAACTCCACAAAAAAGCTTTTACAACTGCACTAATCCATTTAGAAGTTTATTAGAACTGCACATTTTGTGTAGAACTGCACGCTAGAAAAGCCCTGTTATTCTCAATAATGACCAATTTACCTGATGTAGGATGATATTCTGAAAATATGTGCAGTTGAGAAATTTCCTAAAAATAACCTCTAGTTTTAAGCATCTGCGTGTTAATTGCTCTAGACCGAGGTCTATGACATAATGCTATTGGCTGCCGTACACACATGCTTCACGGTTCTAGGGCAATTACCCCTGGAAAATTACCCCCCGGACAATTACCCCCGGACAATTACCCTCCGACAATTACCCCCTGGAAATTACCCCCCAGGACAATTACCCCCGGACAGCTACCCCCCCCCCCCCCCGTGCCAATTACCCCCGGACATCTACCCCTGTACCAATTACCCCCGGACAATTACCCCCCATGCCAGAGTGTGAGCTTGTTCTCTCACGCGTTAACCTCTTTACCAGCCTCTTTGTATTTGTCGGACGTTCAGCGCTGCCTAAGCCTATCCTAAATTAACTTTAGGGCCTACTGTGGTAGGCCTATAGCCATCTTTCTTCATTATCTCACTCTACAATACTTATTCAATGCAATACGGATTTATCTTAGACACAGTCTACTTAATTTAGATATCCAGTCATGATGGAATTTTCTAAATCTGAGGGAGGGAAAGATCAACTCTGTTTCGAAGGTTTTCTTTGCGTGAAACAGAAGAAACACAAGAATTTATCAAAATGGTGTCGTTTCGTTTGAGTAGGCTACGAAAATAGGCAGAACTCTATCGATGATTACATTTAAATATTTTATTAAGCAGGCGTTTAAAACGTTGAAGTTTTCTTGAACTTTTAACCTTTTTCACACATTAGCTTAGAACCGTTTTTAGATTTGATTTGATTTAGTATTTTTCTTGAACGTTTAACAATAACTTGCCTATCTTCGTGGAGTTGCTCTTAACCTTGCCTAGATATTATACTAACTAAAGTCATAACTCATCAATAACATTTAAATATTTAATTAGGTAGGCGTTTAACATGATATAGGCCCTAGATTTAATTTTTGGCAGGGGGGTAATTGTCCGGGGTAATTGGTACGGGGGGGGTAGTTGTCCGGGGGGTAATTGGCACAAGGGGGGGTAGTTGTCCGGAGGGTAATTGTTCGGGGGTAATTTTCCCCAGAAGTAATTGTCCGGGGGTAATTGTCCGGGGGGTAATTGTCCTGTCACCATGCTTCACATAACAGACTCATCCTTTTCATCAATTATTAATAAATTAATATTATTGCTAATTGGCTTTGATTTCTATTTATCAAGCTTCGTTTTCCTTTCTAACCGCTGCAACGATATCGATGGGGATGCTGTGTGTTCTGATAGTTTTAGTAATCATTGCAGTCATATTGGGTAAGTACATCTTAATCAACAAATTGAGGCTCGTTCATTGTAGGCTATAATTGCCTATCATCGCTTATATGTAAAGCTTCAAGGCCTTATATTTTTATAACTTGATTTTGCAATAATTATTCCTATCTTTGTCAATATACAGGGTGGGCCAAAAGTATTTATCCAACTTTGAAGACCTATAACTTAGGCAGTTTAGCAAGTAAGTGTATGCCTAAGGTATCAAATTAAAGGTAGTTATATCAGCTATAAGTCCGACAAATTTCATTACGGTAGCTTGCACTACGCGCCATATAATTATTGTGTACCGCACCTACCTTGTTTTCTGACGTAAACAATAATTTCATCAGGGTGAGCCAAAAGTATTTGTTCAACTTTGAAGGCCTATAACTTAGGCAGTTTAACAAGTAAGTGTATGCTTAATGCATCAAATTAAAGGTCGTTGTATCAGCTACAACTGCTCAAAAATTTACATTTTTAGCTTTAATAATAATTGCATAAAACTACTGTACTGAATATGTATCAGTTTACAATGATTTTACAATGATTTTAATTCGTCTATCTTGCAAAACACAATACTTGGAAAATTAGTCTTTGCAAGTTTGCATTATTGATAGCCATTAAGAAATCCAAGAATTGTTTAATCAAATAAATATTCAATGTGTCTTCCACGAGCTCGAATGACTGCATGAATGCGACGTGCCCGTTGATCTATGGCTCCATTGATGAGTTCCTGGCTGATCTCAACGAGTGAGATGCTCGACGTTTACTATCCGTTCACGATAAACCCGTTGCTGCAAAGCACCCCAGATTGAGTAATCAACGGGATTTAAGTCAGGGCTATTAGGTCAGGACTTTTGCTTGTGCCTGGATTATCCTCTTGGCTACAGACCAATTCAGCTACACAAGCGATGTTGTCAGCGGTAGGCCTACGTGCCGAACGAAGACAGCCAGTAACAGGTTTACGTTTAGAACTTGCACTCGCGTCAATTTGTCTAATTAATCGGTTGAGATTGTTTTTACTCCAGTTTCTAGCAGGAAATTCATTCATCATTTGATATGCATTCAAATGTTTTTCAATTCTTAAAATTCGAATCAAAGTCCTGTCATCTTCTGATAGCGGCGCCATGATGAAATTATTGTTTACGTCCGAAAACAGGTTAGGTGCGGTACAAAATCATTATATGGCGCGTAGTGCAAGCCAGGGATGTTAACAAGGACCTGACCCCCAAGGACCAGGACCAGGACAAGGACCTGACCCCCAAGGACCAGGACCAGGACAAGGACTTGACTCCCAAGGACCAGGACCAGGACAAGGACCTGACCCCCAAGGACCAGGACAAGGACCTGACCCCAAGGACCAGGACCAGGACAAGGACCTGACCCCAAGGGCCAGGAACAGGGCTAGACAAATAATAATAAATAATAATGTCACAATGTGCATTTGGAAGTAATGACTAATTGTACTGTGAAAGTACGAGACAGTGAAAATTAGTAACTTGTAATGTACTGACTCAGTATAAGTTTATTGATTGCATTTTAAATAAACCAGAGTCTCCAGCAGCTTGTCGGTCATGCGTGCACGATTAGGTCGCAGAATCAGTCCACTTTGCGAAAAGACACGCTCCACTGGTGCTGATGTTGCTGGAGAGCACAATACTCGACTGAATAGTTCTTTGAGCTTAGTGAATTTATCAGATGTCAGCAAAGTGGTGAGTGATAGCTCATCTGCAGGTGACACATTGATCAGCTAAAGCGATAGATTACACAGTAATGAATAGTTACTATTGACAAATGGTTTACAGTTTACAGTACACTTGGTCACTTATTGACACTTACTTTGTGAAAGCACTTGTGACGTTCACTTTGTCCTGAATGCGCTTGTTGCAGTTTCTACACGCTGCATGCCATCGCTGACCTTTCACTGCAAATTCTTTATATCCGAACTTTATAACACGAGGTCTGGTGACTCCAGTCGGCCCTGTTACTGTTACTGATGCACTATTACTATTACTATAACTATTACTGTTTTGTGACATATCTTTTTCTTCTTCGTCTATCTCACTCTCATTTGAGTCACTCGACTCCATAATTAATTCAATTTTCAACTGCAAGTTTCAAGATGGAAGACCAACGACGTATTATTATTAATAGAAGAATGCGCAAGACCATAGACGCCATATTTTTAGACGCCTTGAATGCACTGTAAATTATATAATATTATGCGAATAAGTTTAAGAACCACTGGAATAATGGAATTGGAAAGAAGTCCTTGCAAGGACTAAAGACAAGGACAAGGACAAGGACCTGACCCCAAGGACCAGGATAAGGACAAGGACCTGACCCCCAAGGACCAGGATAAGGACAAGGACCTGACCCCCAAGGACCAGGACCAGGACAAGGACTTCAAAAATGTCCTTAAGGAGTCCTTAAGGACAAGGACAAGGACAAGGATTAACATCACTGGTGCAAGCTACCGTAATGAAATTTGTCGGACTTATAGCTGATATAACTACCTTTAATTTGATGCATTAAGCATACACTTACTTGCTAAACTGCCTAAGTTATAGGCCTTCAAAGTTGGATAAATACTTTTGGCCCACCCTGTAGTTTACTTCAAATATCTCCATCAGTCTCCGACTCAGTCGATGCTCATCGCAGCTGTCCGCACGGTTGTCCACCTTCCTTCCTTTTCACACTTCCTGAATGTCATGACTGCGCACAATATCATGTACAGCTGTGGGCCTTAATCGACGTACAAATTCCTTTTTCTTACCTCCAGAGCGTTTCTGAACCAAGCTCAATAAACGCTATCTTTGTGAATTATTCTTCGTCGTCCTCACGCGGTTACCTCTCTATAGTCGCCCTCTTCACTTGTTCATACCGACACGACACGACCTCTTAGTAACTCGGACTCAGATGTCCCCTCGTGGAGCTTATGCCTCTGTTGGTCCCTCGCTTTGAAATGATCTTCCCCATTATAATATGATTTGCTCATTATTCTTAGTTCGGGCATTCTTGTCTCTGCCAGTTATCTTAAGAACCCGTTTCATGGAGCTTTTTACTGATTGGGTTGTACTGGCAGAGACACAGTGGCAGAGACGATTTAGAAGTTCGTAAATTGAAATACATAGGCTACAACGTCATAATATTATGTTGCTATAAAATGACGGCCTTAATTAGGTTTGTTTCTTCATAGATCCATTCTGAGTCACCTTTGTTGAGCCCACATTCAGACCTGTAGTCGGTCACCTGTGTATTTATGGCACGACGCGGATTTACTTGACGAAAGTTTTTGTCGATTAGGCTATTCTAATAGGCCTGTGTCTTTACGTGGAATACCATTGAGCATTTGCCTTATTGTCTCAGATTTTTCCTCCTCTCATAATTATCTGAAGCTGATAAGCAGCAAGGTGACCATAGCAAAATTTGTATGCGACAGTTTGTAACTGTATAGTAGTCTGATCAAACGACTTCTTGGGCACCGTATCATAATGTTAGTGACATCAGTTGATGTTGGCAACTACTGTTAGTAGGCTTATCACATAAAATACAACAGCGCAACAACGAATCTTTAACGATTTTATATGCTCCTTTATTTCTGCCTTCCTGTGATCTCTGCACTTGATTTTAAATAGCAGGCATTGACACCTCATTAGACAATACAATGCTAATTTTGACACACTTCAAGGTAGGCAGAGGAGAATTATTGACCTTAATTCTCAGTCAGTCGAAGAAAATGCAGACGTCAAAGCAGAATCAAATATTTCGCACATTATGGATGACTGCACTCCAGACATCACACTCGAAGTCGTTTCGTCATCAAGCGAAAGCAGCTCCTATGACGAAATCCAGGAATTAGCTCAACCTGGGAATGAGGAAGCATCATATCCAACTCCACCAGCCGGTCATTCAGACGGAATTTATATGGCGCTGCATGGAAGAGATCCAGAGTTGCCATCTGTGTACGCGAGGCTAGAAGAAACTGTGCAATAAGAATACTGAGTTCTAAGGGTCGCTTTGTCTGACGTCAAGCCATCAAACAATAGGCTTGCTGGTTTAGGCTATGCAGACGACCGCATACATAAATTCCTTTCGATCAGGACAGTTTGGTCTTTGGTTATCAATAACTACAATCTCAATACAACTGTTTTATTTGCTAAAAATAGCGTTCTCAGCTGCACATCGGTATTATCTGTAAAGAATTTACTGTGCTGTGTATATGAATAGCTCATGGCACAGTCCTGTTTAAAGCTGAGTTTTTACAAAGGTGTATAGCCTACTGTAAAGGGCCTACATATACTGTATTTTAGTTTATTTTCGAATTGCCAAGCTAATACAAAGAGAAAAACTTGTTTCTGAATGATAATTGAACATCATTTGTTACCATCATGATAAGATTGCCAGTGTGCAATTGATGTACGCAAACAGGAAACTGGGTGCATGGTTACGGGCTAAAAGTTTCAGTGAATATCATACCTAAATAGGCTATTGTTTAGGCTAATTCGAAAGACTTTTCATATGAAAGTCATGAAAATGCAGTAAAGGCAAATAATAATTATAGTCAGAAACGTTAGCCATGTTTGTTGTGATAATTTGTAATATCGTTGATAAGCGATTAACCAACCAGCAGTGCAGTCTTCGATCATTCACATTTCAGGACTTAAAGTGAGGCTGGACGGTCATGAACGGCGTCCATGTAGGCTACGTATTTTAACATCTGAACGCCGTCCTGTCACTTAGGCCTATTTGGTCAGCACAGATTACAAGGTATAGGCTACAAGGGGGCGTCCAATCCGCCCATGCACTTCTTTTTAAAGCACTGGTCTACTCTGAGAACAGCAACATTGCTGCTCCCAAAGTTTCGACAATATTTGAAACTCTGTTTTTAATTAAAGCTTGGCACTTGTAACGACAGCGAGTGACATTGTGTAGATCTATAGTACTATTAGTACCTGAGAAGTAGCTAAGTGTTATGCTGTAGCTGAAGTGATTACGGTTTCAATATGCAATTATATGCTACATTCTACTGCATGAACTAAATTGAAGACCTATTGATTGCATCTCTTAACGATGGGTTAGCAGACTAGTTTGAATTATTACAAGGATTTTTGAGTTAGAAGGAGGTCCGTGTCTGGTTGTCAGAGGGGCAGAGGAGGCAGATTAGCTGTTAAGGTGTGTGTCATTTAGGATTGGAAGGTGGGAGATCGGAGGATCAGATTAGTAGCGGCGCAGATTCTTTTGGACAGGCGAGACGTCAATTGTAGGTGGAATCCAAAACGGTCATGGTTGCAGTTTTCAACGCGGGCTTCAAAATTGAAAAAGCAAGGCAGAAAATTAAAGGTTTGGCTATTCAATAGAGTTTTCTAAACGTATATATTTTTGTTCATCATTTGTATCGCGAAGAAATTTGTTAGAAACAGAAACTAGTAGTTTAAGAAGTAGGTGTCAATTTTCCAGGGGTTTAAGTGCTCCCTCTTGTCCCCGTGTTCGGGCGCCCAAGTAATCTGCTTCAAATGGCGTCGTGCATTCTCGGTTGCTGGTTTATCCACTTGGAACGGTCTTTCTTTGGAGATGTGACTACTGCCCATAAATAATGCCACTGCTTTTTACAAGCTACATAAATCTTAATTATATTGCCGTGGTTGGGCTTGCAAAATTTAAACCTAAACTTAGAAAAGGACTGTAAACACCATTAACGAACATTAAACATTAATCAGGTTACATAAGCAGTGAACTTGTTAGACTTTTTTTAAATAGTAGGCCTACATTAATGAAAAAAGAAACTTAGCTCGTACAAACACAATAAAGGGTATTGAAACATACGACGGGTCTGCACACGTAGAGGAATATGTTTAGTGCGTCTAGTATAATAGCAGGCCTATAGCCTCCCTAATAGCAGGCGAATAATAAACTAAAGCATAACATATAAATTCAGTAAAAATGGCGGCTACGTTGAACAGGTAACACCAGCAAAGGTATTTTAAGGTTTTTAGAACGGAACAGTAAAAAGTATAGTTTATCAAAGCCGAGTTTTTAACATGCGCCGAAATGCTACTTGGCTGTGAAGAGCATTAATTGCAATTTGTCCTAGATCGTCGAACGCCGTGACTGCGCTGTCGACTCTCTTCCTCTCTCTTTTTCTGTCATTGTCACAACCTGAAAAATATAATCAACATTTATTTAACTGAGCTAAAGCAGAAATTTAACTGAACTCGTGGCAGATGAACTGAGATGATTAATATTTAGCAATGAGCATTATCTAATCGTTTTGCAGATTCTGTCCAAACTGTTGAAAATAGGCTGCAATTGATTTGTCGTCGTTTCCATAACAACTTTCATCATCACCATCATCATCAACCAAGGGACCAGTGCCCGTAGGTGCCCGATGCCATTCTCGTTATTCGCGCCAGGTTTGTCTCTCCAAGGCAGCGTGTGTTAGGTCCTGCAGTGGTGCTCCACACCATTCTATTATGTTGTCCAGCCATTCTTTGTGTGGTCGTCCTTTCCTGTTTGATCCCTCCATTCTTCCAAGTATAACTGTCTTGATTTTTCTACTGTCGTCCATCCTGCAACTTTACCCTACCAAATACTAGGTTTTTAATCAGAGGCACATTTAGAAGTGAGCACGTACTGCAAACGCTAAAAAAAATAAATCGACATCCAACGCTGTCCAAAATGAGTGTCATCGAAAAAGATTGATCCTGATGAAAATTGTGAACATAAAATAAGTTGTGAAGCAGTCTACCATTAAATGTGAAGCATCCCGACGAAGACCAAAGTTGCGAGTCTTAGGCTAAGATGCAGATCATGCCAATCATGAATGCTGACGGTGGCAGAGGGGTAGCTAACGAAGGTTATTGTGGCATTTTCTTTCGATTCTTCTATCGGTGGTGGTTCATTCCCTCCTTCTGCAACATTTACGAATATCTTCACATTTGAATCACGTAGTTATGCGATGTGTCAACCGTGCAGTAACATCATGGCAGCTATTTTTATAGGCCTACTAAAACTTACGGTAATGTTGAATAAGTGACCTCCAGTAATTTAGGCCTATAAATTTACAAATGCGTGCAGTTACATGTATGTCGGGCGTTGGCCCCAGCCGGTTCGCTTCGTTTCCATTGCAAAACCCATTTTGAGAAAATATGCCACAAAAACTTCAAAAACAACACAAAACAAAAGAACCATTTGTTTTTTAGATCCAGTTTAGCTGGTTTGTTTATAAAACATTGAACATAATATTGGCTTTATATTGATGTCCTATGATGATTTTGACCTTAGATTGGTGTTCTTCGAGTCGCAAATCATATAGGCTATGTAAACGATACTAGACGTCAAATGTCTTGACAATTTGTATGCCTTTGACGCACGACGCCATTTTTAAAAAGCCGCCATTTTGAGTTCTAAGAGCAATCCCCAATTTTCCAGATGCTGAGTAATTAAAACTGCGAGAAATCAGCCAGAGTTACGATGGAATATGCCACAAAAAAATTGGAAAACAAGCATGAAAATGAAAAACTAGACCTATATGTGGTTTTTTAACAGCAATTTCGCTGTTTTTAAATGCAAGATAATTTGTTTTGGCTTCATTTTGATGTCTAAAGTTGATTCTGACCTTAGACTCGTAGCCTATTATTCGAATCGAAAATGTAGGCCTATAGAAACGACACCAGACACGAGATGATACGATGATTTATAAGAATTTCTTATCATCAGGATGACATTTTCAAAAAAAAACCGCCATTTTTAATTCAAAATGAAATTTCGGATGGCTCTCCTTTCTAAAAATTAATGTTCTCTTAGGTCTCAACTGCAACAGTTACTGTGACAAGCGCAACCTGTGTTCAAAAGTGCAGTTCACAATCATCAATAACCGTTCCGAGCAGTTAGTCTGTTCTCAGCCTGTAGACCTATCCTATAGACCTACTCACTTCCTTTGTCTCTCCAATACAGTGTATAGTGTGTGCCCCCACATTTCAAAGGTCTCCAGTCTTATATAAGTTCTTTTTCTCATGGTCCATTCTCTAATCCACACAAACCACACTCCACATCAACGTTCCATCATAGGTTTCTTTAGATTCTTCTTAAATTATTCTGCTCAGTTGATCACAGTTCTTATATTTCAATTTCTAAGTTCCGCTTCCTATTCTCAAGTCTAATAAAGCAAAACATCCGATTTCTTTCACAGACTTCAAAAATATCCCGCCTGTCCTGGTAAACCGCTCTTTAGAGAGTCGTGATCTTCGTGTATCAAGATTACATCGTGCCTATGCTTCTGCTGACCCTTTCTGTGGAATGGCCTTCCTGCTATAACTGGTACCCAGATCTTATAATGAGGCCACTGCCCACTATATACTGCTTGTGCACTCTTAAGACTATACGTAGGCTAAACAAGGGGTTCTTCGCGCTATGAGTGCCTCTGATTAGGTTGTAGCCCCACTCACCCTATACGGACCTACTCTGAAAGACGCGTTATAAATCTGCAAGTACAATAGAATAGAATAGAAAATAACTAGAATAATGTGATGCGATGTACATTTAGGCTACACAAAGTTACCATTCACCAACCTGTTCTTCGATAACCCATTTCAATATCGAACCTAAACAGAGGCTGTGCGCTCTAAGCTTAACGAGAATCCTAACTTTCCAAGACCTAACAGTTACTGGTGATCACCATGACGAGTGTTATGAACTTAAATATGGCGGTATTCAACAAAAGCAAACTTTGCTAACCATTCCATAATTTTATATAATTGAATGAATAATGGTCTATAGCATTATATTGCTTGTCGTCTGTCTCTGCTCTCACTGTGAATGGCCCTAGAGTCTGTAAATCTTTGTTAAAAACAAATACACCGCAAAAAAGCATCCTTAGGTAATAATATTCATACTCATTAGTAAGCTAAACAGTAGGGTGCAGTGAAAAAACCGAAATCAGAAATTCTAAAAGTAATAGCAAAAAAAGTTGCCCAATGACATGGGGTCAAGGAATGTGAAATTTTTAAAAATATTGCTGTCTTCAGCCTGCAACAGAGGGCGAAAGTTCCGAAAAATTGCATTTTTGAGAGAAAATTTCAGGTTTTCTTATGAAATATTCTTAGTGCAGAATAATTAACTGCCATTCAATATACCGTTGCAACGGGCTCTTAAAACGAAATAAAATTATGCATTATTTATGAGATTATAAGCAGTAAACAGGATACTAAGCAGTAAACAGGATAGGCCTATAACTGTGTGCCTGCTGAACCGTTACGTTGGCTGACAGAAGGGGCCCTGAAAGTTTTAACAGCAGCCATGCAGGCCCGCACTAGCCTTAATTTGGCATTTCATCCGGGTTTTGACCTGATTGACATCACTAAGCTCAAAAGAAAATTGATCGTTTGTAAACAACTACAATAATAATTATTGTATTATTATAATTATTGATCTTATAATCGTCTATAATAATTATTGTTGCGTCCTTGAATAATAATTCCGTGCGGTAACGCATGCATGCAGTACTGTGTACTGTAGAGCAACAGAATTAACGATTCCTTAATCAAGAATTATGCCTCGGTATTGGCTACCATAAAATAATGGCGTAGGCCTTGCAGTGGCCTAATTAAACAACTAACCTGATGGCTCGATTGCTATGATGCAGCTGTTCGGAAATTCTGGAATGTTCTCGGCCGCTATACGCCTGTCTATATATGTATTATAGTTGTTTGGTGGTTTGTTCTTCAGCGTAAACTTTGGCGTGCACGTAAGATCATACGGAGCTGGAGATTTGAATTTTACAAGATGAGAACTAGTGACTTTGTTAGTAGGCCTAGTCGTCGTTTCCTCTGTGTCCAGCTTTACGTCTGCTTTGAACCACTCTAACTGAGGAGACCAGAATCCACTGAAGCCAATGCTGCAGTTTACCCTTGCAGAACCATCGTCTGCTTTTTCCTTTGAGCAAATAGGAGATGGATCTTTAAGCCAAACAAATAAAAGAAATTTGAGTTACTAATTTTACTTACAGACTAGGATAGGCCTAGAGATAATAATCAAAGTGAAGTAGGAGTATTGTAAATTTCCATCTATAGTAATACAAGGATATAGGCTATTTATGATAGGTCTATCATTAAGCAGTATAATTTGGTACTGCGTATCCTGGGAAGTAAACGGCTAGTCCTGCGATACACTGGCCTCGTATCCAGAACCTTGTGATTCGTCCATTGAAGGCTCAAGGCCATTGAAAAGGAGATGAGTGTCTCCCTGTGTTCCACATTGGAACTGGATGGACTTTGCTTTTTGCTTTGCCATTCACTTATTTTTAGATTGGGCGATATCAAAGTGAGGATACCTCAAATAAAATTCGCGTCTGCTGACAATAATTATGCAGGTGAAATAATGTTAATGTCTTATGGACGTCAGATACTGAAATTGCATTAGGCCTACCTACGGTAATTTCACACTCTTCCAGTGGCGGCGCCAGGATTTTCCGTGTTGGAGGGGCTGACTCGCCGAAGAAATTTTCCATTTTCATACGCCAAAATTTCCGATGACTATTTTTAGTCGTCCGATCGATATCTCAGCGAAATTTTCCGTTTTCAGACGATTCTTTTCTTAGTTTTCCCACGTAAAAAACGTAGAACGGACATTGAACCCCTGCACATTATCCCCTCCGGACATTGTCTTCCCGGACATTATCCCCCCGGACATATTCCTCCCATTTTTCGTAGGACATAATCCCCCCGGACAAAATTCCCCCCCTTCATGTACAAATCCTAGAATAGTGCCGTAACCGATAAGACTTCGAAAGTTCTTAATGCCATCTAACTAGTAAACATCATCTGACCTTTCCATTCAAAATTAAATTCAATACAGTAGAGAAATGAACGAATTGGAGTCATCTACATTAAGTAGCCCTACGAAGGTTTGTTAACGTCATTGACGTAGGTCCAATTAGTGTCAGTAGGCCTAGAATTAGATTTGAAATAAACGAATGAGAATCGTATGTAGGACCTATTTGTTTAGTGTCTACAAGAAAGGTTTGTTAACGTCAGTTAGGCTACGTCTAAGCTTCGTAGCCTTATTAGCGTCGTTTCACAGTAGATGAACGAACGAATTGGAATCGTTTACAGTGAGTAGGCCTAAAAAGGTTTGTTAACGTCATATGAACTTCGTAGACTTATTAGCGTCAATCAGATATATCGTTTATAAAAGAAATATAATAGACTGGGGAGATACTGTCCTACCCCGGGGGGGATAATGTCCGGGGGATAATGTCCGGGGGGATAATGTCCGGGGGGATAATGTCCAGGGGGATAATGTCCTACACTCAAAAAAACCAGATGGCCTTTTTCAGGGGCTTATTCCCTTAGCCCCATTTGGGGGGTTTGACCCCTAGCCTCCCCGGTGCGCCACTGCACTCTTCATTCATTCGTTCATTCATGATAAAATTATGTGCTGCAAATTCAACATACACCGTGGTTCAAAAAAACTAAGCCAAATTGTTTTTCATATATCTCTACTGCCTGATAAGATATCACGCTGAAATTTTCCAAATATTTAGAGAAGTGGACCAAGAATATGATTCCAAAATTTCAAGCGATAAAATTGAACGGATAAAAAGATATGAATCTTTCAACTTCATATGCCGAAATTGCAGTTTACAACCGATTTTCTGCCAGATTCAGTAAAAGTAAGCTAAGCTGTTTTTCTTATATCTTCAATGCCTGATAATTAATCATACCAAAATTTGCCAGATATTTAGAGAATTGAACCAAGAATAGGATTCCAAAATATCATGTCATAAATTTGAACGGATAGAAAGATATGAATATTTCAACTTCATCTCCAGAAATTTCAGTTTTCAGCAAGTCTGTTATGCCATGGTGTTCGTTGCGGTTTCAATCAATCAATCAATCAATCAAATATTTTTATTTTGCAACCAGTATACATGAAAGGTTCACACATCGTTCACATTGGCTACAAAAAAGGGAGGCCCTAAAGGGATTTTTAAAAATCCCGCTGTCTAGGGACACCAACTATTAATGACTTGACGATGCAAGGTGGCCAGGACGAAGTCTTTGCAAAATCAACACAGTGACTGACAAAAAAGATAAAGCAACTTATACTAGAGAACGGAAGAAAAAACAAAACACAAAAACAGGAAACTGAAAACCTCAACACTGCTGAGTCACAAACAATAATGAAAAAGAACCAAAAAAATCTTAACTATAGGCTACTGAACTGTACTGTACAGAGACCAACTGCAATGCACATACTGAGCGAACACTACTTTAATTTTATTTGGTAACTTCTATTAGAAAGGCGCTAAATTTCTTCTTAAATGTCCAAATACTGGGGCTCAATTTTATTTCCCTTGGAATTTTTTCCCAAGTGGTAACCCCAGTAGACTTAATAGAAAACTGGCGCGTGTTAGTGCGAGCATAGGTTCGGTGGTACAAAGAAGAGTATCTTGTAAAATGAGAATGAACCTGGGATGAAAGCTGAAAATAATTTTTGTATATAGGTGGCAGAAGGCTTCGATCAAACCGGTACATAAATTCCCCTATTTGCAAAGTCCAAATCTGGTCGAGTTTTAAAATTCTAAGGTTGAGAAATATGGGGGCAGTGTGAGAGCCGTATGGAGCTCCCACAATAAGACGAACAGCTCTTTTTTGCAAAATAATAACTCTATATAATCTTGTGACATAAGTACAAGCCCACACTATGTTACAATAAGAGAGATATGGATGTACTAAGGAATAGTATAGTTTAATCCTAATACTAGATGGTAAAATGTAAGCAGTTCGAGCCATTACTCCAATATTTTTTGCTATTTTTGAGGCGACATGAGCAATATGTTCATTCCATGTTAAATGGCTATCAACATAAACTCCCAGAAATTTAGTAGATTCTACAGAAGCGAGAGAGATGCCGTTAATTTTTAATTGAAATTCACCAAGTGGAATTTTTTTCCTATGCGATTTAAACAGGATGTAGTTAGTTTTTTCCAAGTTTAAAGACAATCTATTAGCTTTAAACCAGTCGGCAATAAGTTCCAGCTCCACATTTATGATCTGAAATAGCGTATGTAAGCAAGAATGTGAATAAAACACGTTCGTGTCATCTGCGAAAAGGATGAAGAACAAGCGGTTAGAGACGTTCGGGAGATCGTTGATATAGAGGAGAAACAATAGGGGTCCTAGATTTGATCCCTGTGGGACACCATATAGGATCCTTTTTAAAGTGGAACGTTTGCCGTTATTTTCAACACATTGGCGTCTCCCATCCAAATAACTGGCAAACCAACTGAGTTGCAGACCACGTATGCCATATGTTTCTAATTTATTTAATAGAATTTTATGATTAACAGTATCAAAAGCTTTCGCCAAGTCAAAAAAAATACCCAAGGAAAATTCATTATTATCTATTGCATTAGAGATTCTATCTTGCATAGATAACAGGGCCATATATGGGGAGTGACCCGATTGAAAGCCGTGCTGCGACGGGAAAAGTATGTCAGTTTTCGTAACAAATTCATACAGTCTGCTATACATTGTTTTCTCAAATATTTTAGAAAAGTAAGGAAGGACAGAAATCGGACGATAATTGGTCAAATTGTCTTTCTCGCCTTTTTTATAGATAGGAATAACCTTTGCAATTTTTAATGGCTGCGGGAAGATGCCTGTAGTGAAAGAACAATTAATCAGTTCTGCTAAAGGCTGGGCAATGCAATCAATATTAGGACCCGCAATACACGGGTCTATGTCATCCATGCCCTTGCTGTGTGTAGTACGTATGGACTGGCTTAGGTTCAAAACCTCACTAGATGAAGTTGGGATTAAACCAAAGGACCTCAATTTAGGGGGCTTCATATACTTCATAAATGAATCTGAAGAGTCGGGTATTTTGTCGTCTAAAACTTTCGATGCTTGATAGTTTCCAATTTTGGTCCTCAGGGATCCTGGAGTAAAATTAACGGAGTATATTATCGCAATATTCTGCTGTCACGACATCTTCCACCTGTTATCAGAAATCTATAGCCCCAGAAGGCTGTTTTCTTTTTCAACAGAACAGCGCCATCCCACAGAGCCAAGGAAACCATCAAAATGCTGACAAGAGAGACGCCAGACTTCATTTCTCCCACATTATGGCCTCCGAACAGCCCAGATTTGAATCCTGTCGACTACAAAGTGTAGAGCGTGATGCAAGACCAAGTCTAACAGACAACAATCCATGATATAAACGATCTGAAGCAACCAACGCTTGTTGGAAGTGCTGGAAGGCCTGGACCAGAGGATAATTATTGACGATGCTGTTGCGTAATGCATGGCGCCAGTGCTTCCAGGCTTGCGTGCAAGCAGGAGGAGGACATTTTGAGCATCTTAATTAATTAAATAATAAAACCATACTGTTGGAATCATATTGTTAGTTCAATTCTCTACATATCTGGAAAATTTTAGAAGGATTAATCATCAGGCATTAGAGATATAAGAAAACATTTTATTGAATCTGACAGAAAATTGCTTGTAAACTGCAATTTCGGCATATGAAGTTGAAAGATCCATATCTTTTATCCGTTCAACTTTGTCTCATGAAATTTTGGAATCATATTCTCGGTCCACTTCTCTAAATATTTGGAAAATTTTAGCTTGATATGTCATCAGGTATTAGAGATATTTGCAAAACAATTTGGCTTAGTTTTTTTTAACCACGGTGTAGTACAGAAGTTTATGTAATAATACTAACCCAACACAATTATCTGTGCAATGTATTGAGGTCCAGCATCATCTTTACGGCATAAAAACATTCCAGAAACATTTTCAGACGCTTTGAAAAGCAGGTCCACATTTTCTTGTGTGGAAGTATCGAGTGAAAATTGGCCTTCAAGTTTCGGCACGACCAAAACTCCGCTATTTATGGTTTTTGGTTCCGTTTGATCGCTGTCTGAGTAATTATTAAATGACCAATGCAGATCATAGCCCGGTCTCTTTGAGCAATTCAACCGAATCGATGTATCTTTTACTGCGGCAAGATTCTGTGGTGATGAAGTTTCATTAAGACTGTGCCCTAAGTAAACAAACATCTCCATTATTTTAAACTTGTTGCAATTTTTAAACTATATTTTCCAATGGCAAGAATGTGTCTTACTTCGACTTCCAACTAACAATTGCTATGGTGATTGTTTAGTCTGCAGAACTGAATGAACACTTAGTTTAATTAAGTTATTTCATCCTGAATAAATAGCCCATTACCTCTCTAACAATTATGCACCAATGTTCTTTGCGGTATAGAAGCACAGGCGGAGGGGTCAGTTCAGCAGGAGAGGGGCAACATTTTCCTTCTGTCCGGAAAAAATAAATCCGGAATAGTTGACGGCGTGCACTTATAGGCTTATATAGGCCTACATGAGCTTATTAGTGCACGCCACATCAAACCATAGTTTCTGTTCTTTCATTCATAACAGGGTAGAAGGGACAGAAGACAAAGACCCCGGAGCCCGGCTACTTTTATGGACCCAGGCTGGGTAATTTTAGGCCTATATGGCATATGCAAAAGTTTACAATCTATGGTTTTTAAAGTAGGCCTATAGCCTAATATTCCTGACACTTAACTGCAGACAGTTTGAACTTCAAATGAGCAACTGAATAAATTAACAATTGTAAAATTTTTCAATTATAAGCTTATTGTATGCATTTAATCATTTATAACGCGCGCGTCTGTGTAGAGTGAACCATTCAGAGGCGCTCTCAGTGTGCAAGACCCCGCGAGAAATAGCAGGCTCTGAGAAGAGAGAAGGAAGAAGAGAGACTGCCATGATTTCTATACCGATTTAATATAAACAATAACTGTGCATCTTAACTAGACCTAAAAAATCATTGAGGAGTTAGGTTGTAAGATTAAACTCAACGGTGTCGAGTTACATGTAGGCTAGGTCCACAGCATTTCATATTCCTGCGTAACGGTGTGTTTGCCATCGATTAAATTCTTTAAACAATCTTTAAAAACCATTACTCTTTGCGCAAATTCTTAAAGCCAACAATTATTTATTATTTATTACAGTAAAACTTTCTCAAAAAATAAAATCGTATTTATTTCAAATAAATTCAGAACATTATGTGATTCAAAGCATTGACTACAAGGTAACTTGGGTTTTGAGGCCCCCTTGAAACGTCATATGCAGCTATGCTGTGTGACGGTGTCATAAAAATTGTCGTCTTTAGGGGCCTATTGGGTCGACGTAGCTGTGCTACTTACCAATGAGACAGAAAATTAAGATCATCCATGACAGCAATTGGTGATTGCGATTGATCGTCGACATCGCTGTTTTGCAAAATGTAAACTAGCCTACAAGGCGGTCTTTGAAACAAGCGTCTTTCTTCTTTGCACAGTCGACATCATTTCGCCGACGGCGTATATTGTAAACAACAAAATTTTGTTTTCCTGGAGAAAAACAATTCACAATTATCATTTTATCCGTACAGTAATCAGGACATGGAAACATATAGACGTGACTCTGAACATGGTGCCAAAATCGCCATGATCAAGGCAAGAGATAACAGACTGAAGAGCAATTGCAGTAGACCATGGAACCCTAACAAGTTTTTGTGTCACCGTCTGCGCTGTCATGGACAATACAATGCTGCTTTATGGGTGATAAAAACACATGTCAAACATTTGTATATGCCTGCTTCCAAATATTTCTAGTATGCACATTGGACAATCAATATTGAGTCATCGCCGGTAACAATCAGAATGGGCAGAGTGCCAGCTATAGGCCTACAATTTCAGCAGGTCACGTCAGGGTAATGGTATAGTTATTCAGCAGGTCGAGGAAATGAAATGTATAGCAGATAGGGCCTATGAAAATTTTCAAAGGTCAGAAGGCAGGTTAGGAGTAAAATAGGCAGTATACCCGGTTACGCCAAATGACGTATCGCGATTTATGGGGTTGGTGGAGGGTAGCCGATGTTTCTGTATAACTGTGGCAACCATGCAGAAACCAATCTGTTCGTGAATGTTGGATAATACACAATTTTAAGATTTCTACAGATTTATTGCTTACACTCTTGTCATTATAAACAACAATGATAGACTACATTCGATGCAGGTGCAGTAGACCTAACAGTCCATGTTTCTAGGTGTTTGTTTAGAACTGGTAGCCTTCGGTTTTCAACAATAATAATAGGTTAATCACGAGTGATGTAAAATATCGTAATGTTTAATTAAAACCATGATTATTGAATTTATACAGGTTTAACATGTGCATGGAGACATGCGGGTGAAAACAGTGAACCAGTAAAGTGTCTACAAGTCTGATTTAAAAACATTATTAATGTCTATTATAAGTCATAAAAGCAGCACTGATGTGCTTTATATAATTACTTTATACGCACCTTCCTCAGATTAACAGCCCTTGATATGAAGAAACCTTTGATAAACTATCATTAACCCAAGCTCATTAATAATACTGACTAAACCATGGTTTAATGGCGTATAAGAATGACGTAGACAATGACGTAAAAATAATAAGTAGGCTAAGCAATGTTCATCATCATCTTCTTCTTCCTCATCCTCTCCTTCTTTTTCTTCTGCTTCCGCGTCTTCTTCTTTTTTCTTTTTCTTTTTTTTTCTTCTTCTTGTTAATACTCCACCTAACCTTCTCCAGACTTTGGTGGATGAAAACGTCTACGTCTGTAGCTGTACGTCTGTCTCACTGCGAACAACGCCTCACGTTCCACGTGTGAATAATATATGGCTCTTAATGCATGACCACCAGCAACCGTTATACATGTGTTTCGTGGACTTTACAAAAGCGCTTGACTGTATATCACATGAACAGTTATGGATGACAATGGCCGAAATGGGTTTCCCTGCACATATCATTGATCTACTGAACAAATTATACTGCAAACAACAAGCTAAAGTAAAGGTTGCAGGTACACTATCAGGAGGTTTCAGAATAAAGAAGGGAGTGAGACAGGGATGTGTGATGTCACCTCATTTGTTCAACATCATGGCAGAGATGGTTATGAGAGAGGCACTGGAGGGATGGCAAGGAGGAATACGGATAGGAGGCAGGGTCATTACTAACCTAAGATACGCAGATGATATAGTACTATTAGCAGGAACAGAATTGGAGTTGCAAGAACTAACAGAACGATTACATCAAGCAGGAGAGAACAGAGGTCTGAGGATAAACATGGATAAAACTAAAGTCATGACACAAAAAGGTAGAACGTGTAATATTGAAATTGGAGGGAAAAAACTGGAACAGGTAGACACCTTTCATTACCTGAGATCAATGATAACTGAAGACGCAGATAGCAGCAAAGATATACGAGAAAAACTAGCAAGAGGACTCAACACAGGAACAGCGTTGAAGACAATATGGAAAAGTCATAATATAAAAATGATTACCAAGATCAGACTTATGAAGGCGTTGGTATGGCCAGTGGCGACTTATGGGTGTGAAAGTTGGACGATCAGAAAAAGTGAAGGAGACAGAATAAATGCTTTTGAAATGAAATGCCTAAGAAAGATCTTGAGAGTACAATGGACGGAAAAAAGAAAAAACGTATGGGTTTTGGAGAAAACTGGAACAGAAAGAACCTTATTGAACTCGATAAAAAGAAGGAAACTCATTTACTTCGGTCATTTGATGAGAAAACAGGGGGGCTGTATGGAGAAGGCAATAATACAGGGTACGATGTCGGGATCAAGGGCAAGGGGAAGACCGAGGATGGGATGGATCGCTAATGTCATCACATGGATGGAACTACCATTCGAGCAGATATTGAAGGAGACGGAGGACAGGAAAAAGTGGCGAAGGCATGTCCATGAAGCGACCAACCCTTGAATCGAGGAAGGTTAAAGACAAGACAAAACAAGACAACTAAAATTGGCTCCGCTGCGTCTGTCGCATGGGTTTCTCTGGATTACGACCTGGAAGGACCCGTCGCTATATTCCTGCCGTGCGCTGCTCCTCCCTTCTGTTGAAAGGAGGCCCTGTTGACATCGTTGCCCGCTTTGTGTTTAAAGAAGTCATTATGACTGCAAAGGTTTCTTGGTCCTTTGCCAGGGTGGTGACCATTCCTCTACTGGCAGGGTAAGTAGGCCGGTGGGTCCTAAATGACGTCTTATATGCCCTTAAATGTCCTTCCATTACCAGGTCCAGCCTCCTGCGTTTGCCAGGATTTCTGGTGAACCTGTCCACCTCGAATAACGCCATAGGATGTACTTCAGCCGAAGTATTCACCTCCGATGGCATAGACCAACCAGGCCTTCCTTTACTCAGCTGCTCACCCACCCCACCCCCACCACCACGGTGAGAGGCAGGTCGGGCTTTGTGGGGGAGCACGTAAAGGTCTACTGGCAATCGGCATATTTTTCAGTTCTAAACTTATGAGAATATATTAAAATATTGTCCCGGAAAAATTATGGAAGTGATCAGCGTTGGGCACGTTCTTATATATACATTGTATTCTGTTGATTTTGATGTGAATCCATGCTCGATTTAATGGATTTCAAAAGGCCTATTATAATCAAACATCAAGTTTATAGACTCCTGCAGTGAGTCCTGCTGTAGTGTTGCCAATTCCTGAATCGTCCATTTTTTATAATCTTGATGTCGCGATACTTGCTTAACTCTCGAGTTACCAAGGGTTTTTCCATATCAAACTTTTTCAGTTTGGAATAAACATTTGACATTTAAGGTAGCTGTAGCCTGTAGGGCAGGGGTGTCAAAGAGCTGACCAGAAGACCATTTCTAGCCCGCCGACGATTTTTTTCCCGGCCCGCCGAATCTTTCCATAAAGCACGAATTTAGGAACATGCGTGGGCTTTTTTCGTAGAGCTTTTTAGTCTATATTTCTCATTTTCACGTTATGATATTTCATATAAATAGTTCCTTTAGTGTGAATAATGTTTTTATCAGAAAGTAGCATATAGTAGTTAAAAGGGTTCTAGGGCAATTACCCCCTAGACAATTACCCACCCGGACAATTACCCCCCGACAATTACCCCTGGACAATTACCCCCCAGGACAATTACCCCCCGGACAACTACCCCCCGTGCCAATTACCCCCCGGACAACTACCCCCTGTACCAATTACCCCCCGGACAATTACCCCCCGTGCCACAGTGTGAGCTTGTTCTCTCACGCGTTAATCTCTTTACCAGTCTCTTTGTATTTGTCGGACGTTCAGCGCTGCCTAAGCCTATCCTAAAAAAACTTAATTGCCTACTGTGTAGGCCTATAGCCATCTTTCTTCACTATCTCACTCTACAATACTTATTCAATGCAATACGGAGTTAGCTTACACAGTCTACTTAATTTAGATATCTAGTCATGATGGAATTTTCTAAATCTGAGAGAGGGAAAGATAAACGTTGTTTCGTAGGTTTTCTTTACGTGAAATAGAAGAAACACAAGAATTTAGCAAAATGGTGTCGTTTCGCTGAGTAGGTTACGAAAATAGGCAGAACTCTATCGATAGAACTCTATCGATAGGCTAATTAGGCTACATTTAAATATTTTATTAAGCAGGCGTTTAAAACGTTGAACTTTTCTTGAATTTTTAATCTTTTTCACACATTAGCTTATAGGTTAGAACCGTTTTTAGATTTGATTTGATTTAATTTAGTATTTTTCTTGAACGTTTAACAATAACTTGCCTATCTTCGTATAGTTGCTCTTAACCTTGCTTAGTTATTATGCTAACTAAAGTCATAACTCATCAATAACATTTAAATATTTAATTAGGTAGGCGTTTAACCCCTTTATCGGCAACCCCGACTATAGTCGTCCTTAACAATCGACCTTTATACGGCAACCCCGATTATAATCGTCCAATTGATATTATGAACTACAGCGTCGATTTTTCTTGTCCAAACTGCTAAGACGTCGTTGCGGTGCATAATGATGCCGACGATGACGACGATGATGATGAAGATGACGACGACGATGATGATGATGATGACAACGACGATGATGATGACAACGACGATGCTGAGAATGACGACGATGACGATGATTACGATGATGCTAAATAAATTTTATGATTATGAGGATGCCGACGACGACGACGATGATGATGAAGATGACGACTACGACGATGATGATGATGACAACGACGATGATGATGACGACGACAACGACGATGATACCGACAACGACGATGATGGGGATGATGACGACTACGACGACGATGATAATGATGATGGCGACAACGATGATGATGACGATGACAACCACGACGATGATGACGATGACGACGATGATGACGACGACGACGATGATGATGATGATGATGATGATGATGATGATGACTATGATGATGATGATGATGACAACGACGATGAGGATGACGACGACGACGATGACGATGATGACGACGACGATGATTACGATGGTGATTATGAGAATGATGACGACGACGACGATGATGCCGACAACGACGATGATGAGGATGACGACGACGACGATGACGATGACGAGAGGTTGACGATAATAGCGATGACGTCATAAATCGTCATTGAGGTCGCAAATAACGTTATGAATCGTGAATGACGTCGTCAGTGACGTCATCAATCTCTATGACTTCATCAATGACGTCATGAATGACGTCGTCAATGACGTCAATAATAACGCCATCGATGACGGCATGTGCATGTATCTTCAATGAAGTCTTCATTCGTCAATGACGTCATTGACGTCGTCAATCCTCAATGACGTCATCATTGACGTCATCAATCCTCAATGACGTCATCAATCCTCAATGACGTCATAGATGACGTCATAAATCGTCAATGTCGTCGTTTGAAACACCATATATTCGAAACTCATGAGTGAAGTATGCTATTCCACTTAGATCGACTTAAAATTTATACGCCCAATAAGACTAGGTTTTAAAAAATTTAATAGCCGGTAAAGGGGCTAACATGACATATATTTAATTTTTGGCACGGGGGGGGGGGTAATTGTCCGGGGGGTAATTGGTACGGGGGGTTGTTGTCCGGGGGGTAATTGGCACGGGGGGTAGTTGTCCGGGGGGTAGTTGTCCGGGGGGTAATTGTCCCCGGGGGTAATTGTCCGGGGGTAATTGTCCGGGGGGTAATTGTCCAGGGGGTAATTGTCCTGTCACCGTTAAAAGGTAGGTTCCTGAGTGGGTGCAATAAGTCAAATTGCCCTCTGGAAACTGGCACCTAATTTTCATTCAGCCATTCACTCATGCTCCCTCTTTAGTTACTTCTATATTTTTATCGTATATTTTCTAAACTTCTAAAGCGGCACTCGAAAGTTAGTCGCTGGCAACAGCTCATTCTTCGAGTCAGAGGACTGTTTAAACGGTATAGTCAGAAGGAGGTCCGAGTCCGGTTGTCAGGGGCGGATGAGGCAGATTTGCTATTAAGGTGAGTGTCAGTTAGGATTGGAAGGTGGGAGATCGGAGGATCAGATGAGTAGCGGTGTGAATTCTTTTGGACAGGCGAGACGTCAATTGTATGTGGAACCCAAAACGGTCATGGCTGCAGTTTTCAGCGCGGGCTTCAAAATTGAAAAAGCAAGGTAGAAAATTAAAGGCATGCCTATTCAATAGAGTTTTCTAAACGTAGATATTTTTGTTCATCATTAGTAGGCCTATCGCGAAGAAATTTGCAAAAAACACAAAGTAGTAGCTTTAAAAATAGGTGTCAATTTTCCAGAGGCTTCAGTACCTCCCTCTTGCCTCTGTGTGCGGGGCCTATATTCCCCCGGCCAAGTAATCTGCCTCAAATAGCGTCGCGCATTCTCGATTGCTGGCCCATCCACTTGGAATTGTCTTTCTATGGAAATGTGACTACTGACTAGAAATAATGCCAATGCTTTTTTACAAGCTACATAAATCTCATTTATATTACCGTGGTTGGGCTTGCAAAACTTAAACCTAAACTTGGAAATGACTGTAAACACCATTAATGTACAGACACTTTAACTTAATCAGGTTACGTAAGCAACGAACTTAATAGACGTTTTTAAAATAGCACATTAATGATAGACGAAACTTATTTCGTACAAACACAATAAAAGTATTGAAACATACGACGGGTTTGCACACGACGTAGAAGAATAATATGTTTAGTGCGTCTAGTATATAATAGCAGACCTAAAAGCCTCCGTAATAGCAGGCGAATAATAAACTAAAGCATAACATATAAATTCAATAAAAAATGGCGGATACATTGAACAGGTAACACCAGCAAAGAAATTTTTAAGGCTTATAGAACAGGACAGTAAAAATTACATAGTTTATCAAAGCCGAGTTTTTAACATGCGCAGGAATGATAATTGGCTGCGAAGAGCATTAATTGCAATTTGTTCTAGAAAATCTAGATCGTCGAACGTCGTGGCTGCGCTGTCGACTCTCTTGCTCTCTCTCTCTCTCTCTCTTACTGTCATTGCCACAGTCTGAAAAATATAATCAATACTTATTTAACTGAACTAAAGCAGAAAGTTAACTGAACTCGTTGCAGATGATTAATATTTAACAGTGAGCATTATTTGCATGAGCATTAAATAATAGTTTTTGCAGATTCTGTCCAAACTGTTGAAAATAGGCTGCAATTGATTTATCGTCGTTTCCATAACAACAGCAGCCTACCAAATACTAGGTTTTATTCAAAGGCACATTATTGTAGATATGAGAAGTTTATCCTCCTCAACAAGATAGACCTACATGTATTGTGCTTAGAATGTACAGAATTTGACTATGACAAACACAAGCTCATCATGACGTTACTTATAGATCTGACGAGCACTGTTACACAGTAGGCCTATAATAGCTGCAAGCACTACATAAATAAATAAATAAATCGACATCCAACGCTGTCCAAAATGAGTGTCATCGAAAATTGTGAATATAAAATAAGTTGTGAAGCAGTTTACCATTAAATGTGAAGCATCCCGATGAAGACCAAAGTTGCGAGACTTATGCTAAGATGCAGATCATGCCAATCATGAATGCTGACGGTGGCAGAGGGGTAGCTAACGAAGGTTATGGTGGCTTTTTCTTTCGATTCCTCTATGATCGGTGGTGGTTCATTACCTCCTTCTGCAACATTTACGAAGATCTTCACATTTGAATCACGTAGTTATGCGATGTGTCAACTGTGCAGTAACATCATGGCAGCTATTTTTATAGGCAAATTGATAGTACTGTTACAAAAAAGAGCGGTTCGTCTGATTGCAGGTATAGGAATATTCACACGGGAGTGAACACACCGGCTTATCTTTCCTGGAATAGGCCTACAAAACTGTTCAGAATAATTGATCAGATCAGGTTTCTTCAAATTGGTCAATTCATCTATCTCTTTGAACATGACTTACTTCTTGCGGTCTTTTTTAGAGGCTAATTTTCGACTGCATGGGTCCGATATGCATGTAGGCTCTACACACACATTACACCAGAAACTCAACTGCATTTCGCTTCGCCAAAGCTTGTGCAAACGCCTGTAGGTTTCGTATCAAATCCTCAGGTTCTTTAATATGGAAAGTGATCCTCTCAAATAATTGTTTGGGTCTCCCATTGTGGCCGATATTGTCAACTGTTTTATTCTTGCTGTAACAGTTGCACGGCTGCAACAAAGAAACTTGCTTGAACTTGATTGAAAATTGAAATTGATTTCACGCATTTATGCAGCGCAGAGCCACATAGTCGACGATTGCTTGGTCAGCAGGCTGCTGTAATCATATAAATGGTAAATGCCTAGTAGGCCTACTATAGTGGCTTAATTAAACAACTAACCTGATGGCTCGATTCTTATCGTGCATCTGTTCGGAAATTCTGGAATGTTCGTTGCCGCTATATATCTGCTGTTCATGGCTGGTGGTTTGTTCGTCAGCGTAAACTTTGGCGTGCACGTAAGATCATACGGAGCTGGAGATTTGAATTTTACAAGATGAGAACTAGTGACTTTGTTAATAGTTGTCTTCGTATCCTCTGTGTCCAGCTTTACGTCTGCTTTGAGCCACACTAACTCTGGAGACCAGAATCCACTGAAGCCAATGCTGCAGTTTACCCTTGCAGAACCATCGTCTGCTTTTTCCTTTGAGCAATTAGGATATGGATCTATAAGAAGAAAAATTAACGAAATCTTAGTTAGGCCTACTATTTTTAAGCAGAGTCTAGGATAGAGATAATCAACTGAAGTAGTCTAGGCCAATAATAATTGTAATTACTATCTACGGTACCTGGTAATACAACAGTATACTATGTATTGTAGGTCTAATCTAATGCATCCATCGTCATCATCATCGTCATCATCATCATCATCATCAGCAGCATCAAGAACCGAGGGACCTGTGCCCGTAGGCCTAGGTAGCCTACTCGCTGCCAAGGACAGGATACAGAAACTTTGAACGGGGGGGGGGCAAAAAATTCTTAGTTGGTCTTGGGTCCGGGAGAAATTTTTGTCCTTCCGGGTCTGGAAAAATTTTCTTTCGTATCCGCCAAAAAGGTTTATGACCTTTTTTTCTACCTCTTCTGTTGGCTCCCTCCATTCTTCCCAAATACCACCCTAATGCATATTGCATAATGACTAATGCATACGACTGGAAAAAATGATAAATTAAAAAAAGTTGATGCAATAAATTTAATTTGAGATTGAGCGAATATTAAACTGAGGTCACCTTAAATAAAATTCGCCACTGTTGACAATATGCAGGCCAAATAATTTTAATGTTTTATTGACGTCAGACACTTAAATGACAATGTATATGCTAAACGGTAATTTCACGCTCTTCATTCGTTCATTCAATACATGTACGAAATTCAATAACGTTCCTTAGCACAGAAGTTTGTGTAATAATACTAACCCAATACAATTAACTGTGCACTGTAGTCGTCACCACCTTGACTATATCTTCGGCATGAAAACATCCCAGAAACATTTTCAAACGCTTTGAAAAGCAGGTCCACATTTTCTGGTGTAGAATTATCGAGTGAAAATTGGCCTTCAAATCTCCACGCGACCTTAACTCGGCGACTTATGGTTATTGGATCCGTTTGATTGCTCTCGGAATAATTAAGAAATGACCAATACAGATCATAGCCCGGTTTCGGTGAGCAACTCAACCGAACCGATGCATCTTTTACTGCGGCAAGATTCTGTGGTGCCGTCAAAGTTTTGTTAAGACTGTGCCCTAAGTAAACAAACATTTCCATTATTTTAAACTTATTGTAATTTTTAAACTACATTTTCTAATGGCAACATTGTGTCTTACATCGACTTCCAACTAAGACATGCGATGGTGATTGTCTTGTCTGCAAAACTGAAATGTCTTAAGCAACTCAATGAACACTTCCAAATACAATGTAGTTTAGTTAAGTAATTTCATCCCGAATAAATAGGCCATTGCCTCTCTAACAATAATTATGCAAAAATGCTCTTTGCGGTAGAAGACCAGGCGGAGCGGACATTTCAGCAGGGAAGAGGCAAAAGTTTTTTCTGCCCGAAAAAAATTAATTCGGAATAATTGAGGGTGTGCACTTATAGACCTAACATTTTTATGTAGACCTATGTCTACAAAAGCAGAGTTTATCTTCTTTCGTCCATACCAGGGTAGAAGGGGCAGATGACAAATTTAATACCCCGGGGCCCGTATACTTTATGGACCCAGGCTGGGTAATAGTAGGCCTATATGGCATATCCAAAGTTTACGACCTATGCCTTAAAAAAAGTTAAAAGTAAAGTCCATCCAGTTCCATGTCGAACACAGGGAGGCGCTCGTCTCCTTTCCAATGACCTCGAGCCGGTGTAACAAAATAGAGTATCCCCCGTATTAATTGTATTCCCCCAAATGAAGAGAATTTATTTTTGCAAATTAATTTCCATCTGCTTTGTTTTGAACAATGCCCCTAACAGGTTTTCGTCACATGCAGCGTCAATGCACGGACGATGGCATTCTGGATAGCTTGGAGTCGGTTAATTTGGATTATATCAATGTTTAGGAAGAGAGAGTGAGTCTGCCATCGATTAAATCCTTTAAACAATCTTGATGAACCATCACTCTTTGCATAAATCTTTACAGCCGGAAATTACACTGGACAACAAATTTTAACTTTTTTTTTGCTTCCGAAAAATCTTTGACGGTTTTCTATAGAATTTGACGTGCTGAACACGATGGTGTGCTCAGAATTTTTGTATCACGTAAGGTTTTTGAGAAAAACAGTATGCAAGATTTTAACTTAAATGCTCATATATTGCATAATTTACTATATACTATAATTTAATTTTTTTTATTTCCAAAAGATCTTTGATGGTTTTCTATAGAAATTGACGTGCTGAACACGATGGTATGCTCAGAATTGTTGTATCACGTAAGGTTTGTGAGAAAAACAGTATGCAAGATTCTAACTTAAATGCTCGTTTATTGCATATAATTTACAATATGCTATAATTTAATTTTTTTTATTTCCAAAAGATCTTTGATGGTTTTCTATAGAATTTGACGTGCTGAACACGATGGTATGCTCAGAATTGTTGTATCACGTAAGGTTTTTGAGAAAAACAGTATGCAAGATTCTAACTTAAATGCTCGTTTATTCACTTTATTGCATATAATTTACAATATGCTGTAACTTAATTTTTTTATTTCCAAAAGATCTTTGATTGGTTTCTATAGAATTTGACGTGCTGAACACGATCGTATGCTCAGAATTGTTGTATCACGTAAGGTGTTTGAGAAAAACAGTATGCAAGATTCTAACTTAAATGCTCGCTTATTCACTTTATTGCATATAATTTACAATATGCTATAACTTAATTTTTTTTATTTCCGGAAAATCTTGCATGCTGTTTTCTATAGAATTTGACGTGCTGAACACGATGGTATGCTCAGAATTATTTTATCACGTAAGGTATTTGAGAAAACAGCATGCAAGATTTTAACTTAAATGCTCATTTATTGCATATAATTTACAATATATACTATAACTTAATTTTTTTTATTTCCGGAAAATCTTTCACTATTTTCTATAGAATGTGACGTGCTGAACACGATGGTGTGCTCAGAATTGTTGCATCACGTAAGGTTTTTGAAAAAACAGCATGCAACATTTTAACTTACAGGCTCACATTTTATTGTACACATTTACAATACACTATAACTTAGTTTCATTGGAAAACAAATCTTTATAACAGTTCTTCCTCATAATATTGATGCTGATGATGACTGTATCACTTAGAAAAGTTGGAAACATGAAATTAATGTTTGACAGTTATTTCTTGTTTAGTTGCACATGTACAATGTACGGGATGAGCAAAAAAAGGGGGGACCCTTAGGTTTTTGGCCAATATCTTGACCAAAAGTAAGAATTTCGACATGAAATTTTACAAGCTTTAAGACAATTCATATTTACACCAGATGGCCAAATTTCATCAAAATATTTCAAACAGAAAAAAAGTTATACCACTTTTATGGATGCCTAATGCCTAAAACTACTGTTTTTTTACGATTCCAAAAGGTAACGAAAATTTGACGATTTCTCAAAAACCTTACGTGATGCGACAATTTCAAGGTGATTTTCGTGATCAGCAGCAGAAACTGCATAAGAAACACATGAAAGTGTCCAGGAAGCAAAATCACTGTTGTCCAGTGTTATTTATTATTTATCATAGTAAAACTTTCTCAAAGAATAAGCACATAATTATTTCAGAACATTTTTATATGTGATTCAAAGCATTGACTGCAAAGTTACTTGGGTTTTGAGGCCCCCTAGAAACGGCATATGTAGCTATGCTGTGGTACGGCGCCATAGAAATTGTCGTCATTAGGGGCCTATTCGGTCGACGTAGCTGTGCTACCTACCAATGAGACAGAAAATTAAGATCATCCATGACAGCAATCGGTGGTTCCGAATGACCGGCGACATCGCTGTTTAGCCAAATGGAAACTAGCCTACAAGGCGGTCTTTGAAACAAGCGTTTGTCTTCTTTGTGCGGTTGTTATCATTTTGCCAACAGCGTAAATAATTGTAGACAAAAAAAAATTTCCTGGAGAAAAAAACAATCCGCAATTATCATTTTATCCGTACAGTAACCAAGACATTGAAACATGTAGGATTGTAGTTAGTAATTTCTAAAGGGCCTCTCACAGCATGGCTATTCAGTTGCGTTCGCAGTTTGAAAAACCCCGAGGGAAGAAATAAGTTTTAAAAATAATATTATGATAGAGATTTAAACAACGATTATGCGAGTCCTACACAGAGCGGAGGGAAGGGCATTTCATAAAGAGGGTCCAATGATGGCAAGGGTTCGGGTGTGATTAATAATCTAACTGGTCTATCTGTATGCCTATATGTAACAGCACTAGCCTACAGGGGCTCGCCCATCAATCCCCACCCGTAGGCCTACATGATAATTAGATTAATGTAGAAGCGCGTTTTATAAACTGAGTTCACAGAGGTAATTATCAGCCACCAATCTTGGCATCACGCAACAAGCCAATGTGCCAAAACGGTAGGCCTACTCTCTGACTCTGGTGCCAATATCGCCTGATCCATAGGCGTACGGGAGTTTTCAGCAGTGGGGGGGCAAAGATTGAACTTCTGCCCGAAAAATACATCCGTCAAAAAGTTGATGACCTTTTTTTAGTCGTTCGGGTCCGTGTTTGCCCGAAAAACCTGACTTGCCCAAAAGTTGACGACCTTTTTTTTTAGTCGTTCGGGGTTTTTTGCCCGAAAAAACACCAAACTTGCCCGAATTTGGGAGGGCAATTGCCCACCCTGCACCCCCGCCTCGTACGCCTATGGCCTGATCAACGCAAGAGATAACTGAAGGTCAAGTGCAGTAGAACCATGGAGCCATAACAAGTTTTATGTCACCGTCTGCCGCTGTCATGGAAAAGACAATGCTGTTTTATAGGCGATCAAAGTATATTATGTCAAAAATTCGTATATGCCAGGTTATGCCTATGCCTGCTTCCAAATGTTGTTAGCATGCATATTGAACAATCAATTATTATTGAGTCATCGCCGGTAACAATCACATTGAGCAGTCATGAGCCATTGAGCCTATATACAATTTCAGTAGGTTGTTTCAGAGTAATGGTCTAGTTATTCAGCAGGTTGAGGAAATCAAATGTATAGAAGAAATGAACATTTTAAATGAATATTTGTAAGGTCATAAGGTAGGTTAAGAGCAAAATAGGCAGTAGGACCTATACGTCAAATGACCTGCATGCGTGGCCTTTATATAGTATCAGAGCAGATGTTTCTGCATTGACATTAATTTTGACAACCAGAAACCACTGAATGTTGGATAGTATACGCAATTTTAAGATTTCTACAGATTTATTGCTTACACTCTTGTCACTATAAACAACTATGATAGCCTACATTCGATGCAGGTGAAGCAGACCTAACAGTCTATGTTTCTAGGTGTTTGTTTAGAACTGGTGACATTCGGTTCTCAACAATAATAGGCGAATCATGATTGCTATAAAATGTCGTAAAGTTTAAAACTATGATTATTGAATTTATACAGGTTTAACATGTGCAAGGAGACATGCGGGTGAAAACAGTGAACCAGTAAAGTGTCTACAAGTCTGATTTAAAAACATTATTAATGTCTATTATAAGTCATAAAAGCAGCACTGATATGTTTTATATATTTACTACGCACCTTCCTCCGATTAACAATCCTTGATATGAAGAAACCTTTGATGAACTATCAGCAACCCAAGCTCATTATTAATACTGACTAAACCTTTGGTGTAATATCGTAAAAGGATGACGTAGACAATGACGTAAAATAATAAGTAAGCTTGCCATCAATGTTCATCATGGTCTCCCAGTTCTTTCGTGGTTTTCCTCCACATCAGATTTATAATCTACGGCAGGGGTGTCAAACCTTTTTTAGTGGCGGGCCAATGTGAACATCTTCTAACAAGTGGCGGGCCAGGGTGTCGAAGCTACTGTAGCAATGTGTCTTTTGTTTCTATGATTTCTATCAATCCATTTATAAAACGGAGTCATACTATAAAAAAGACAAGCCTACTACACAGGTTTACATACAATAAACCATGAAGATTTGCAAGATATTTGTCGCTGACTGTATAATATAAAAATTTGAACTTTTATCCTCTAATTTTGTCATGTTTATGGAAGGCTCCGCGGGCCAGAAAAAAATCGTCGGCGGGCCAGAAATGGCCCGCGGGTCAGCTCTTTGACACCCCTGATCTAAGGATAGCCAGAGCCTGTATCAAGCCAGTATAAAGCAGGAGGGTTCCGCGGGGGGACCTACAACCCACCAGGGTAGAAATAATTGAACACGCAACAGAACAACGCAATAGATTCAATCGACCAAATAATGTGTTGGAAAGAGAGAAGAAGGCAGTGGGAATGTATTGGTGGAAGAAGGAAGAGAGGCAGTCAGCCTAAACTACTTTTCTAATTTGATTCGCTAGTGGGCGTATGTAGAGCAGAAATCTCATTGCGTCTCTCTTGTATAGAGCTGATATTCAAATGCGATGCCTGGATTGATAGTCTAATTCTTTTACCACTATTATAATAAAAGTCACTGGATGCTATTATTATAGGCCTAACGTGCGCAATGTTCATGTTAGAGATGACGAAATCAGACGTAATACCAAGCAAGTATGAGGCTATGGTTTCAAATATACCGTGGTCGAACACTGGCACTATTATTCTTATGATATCTTATTCGTAGACTTATTAAGAGCAATTGGTCCTGCTTGTGGAACTGGAGAATGGTTGAAATGAGGCATTACTGACGAGATTAAATACTATCAGGGTCTTCTAACAAAGCATGAGCATATCGAATGACATCACGAGATGTTGTTGAGCAGGCATTATAATATAAGCTTAGTCACATTTCTTCTTCCTCTTTGGTTCTCTTCTCTTCTAGGTAGGTTCGTACGTCCAAGTGCATAGTGTAAGGCATAGTTATGTGTGCTATGTAATGCCATTATGGGGCGCGGTGGTATAGCGGTGTGTTCGGTGCCTTGGAGCCGAGCCGGAGCCTGGAGGGTTCCAGGTTCGAATCAACCTGTCCTCAAGCCTCCGCGTATAATGCAGGAACCTTGAGCAAGCCATTAACTCGCAATTGCTCCGATGCAGTGTCCGCGCTGTAGCGGGGAGCGCGTCTGAGTAGAGAGCCTGAAGGGGCGCTAGAGCAAATGCATGCGAGAAATAAAATTATACCGGTCTCTGTGTTTTTTTTAGCTGTACCGAAGTTGCGATGGACCGGGACGAGTGGAGGAGATGCGTTTCACGATGTGCAGATCTGCACGGGAAAGAACTAAGTAACTAAGTAGCTAAGTATCGAGGTTCTGTACTCCATCCCTCCCTCACAGTACGAAACTCTGTCGTGTCTCACTGTCGATGACGTGTACCAGAAAGAGAGAGAGAGAGAGACAGACAGACAGACAGAGACAGACAGAGACAGACAGAGACAGACAGAGACAGACAGAGACAGACAGAGACAGACAGAGACAGACAGAGACAGACAGAGACAGACAGAGACAGACAGAGACAGACAGACAGCCAGACAGACAGACAGACAGGCAGAGACAGACAGAGACAGACAGAGACAAGGAGTATGCATGGCGTCATTGTAATTACTCAGATGCGATACCATTCGCGAACACCCATCGATCAATTACAGCCATGCATGCTAATACTCTGTTGTCAAGCAGGACCTGCAGAGTGGACTTAGGGTTGCGCTGTGTACGTGGGATTAGACGCAGCTACATTCGACAGATGTCACCAGCTGTGTAACGAATGTCTCTGCGGATGGCAAATGCACATTGCACAGCAAATAACAACATGTAAATTATTATTGCACTGCAGCGTCGTCCAAGGGTGGACAACGTATTATGCGAGGAAAGCAATGTAGGCCTAGCTTTAATGATAGGCTGGCCATTTTCATGGATGAAAAGCCATTATGGCCAAATACAGGTGAATAACTTGGCTTACGATTTATATATTTGCCCTATAGCCCGAAATAGACGCTCTATAATAATTATACCGATGAACCTCCATGGTCTAAGCTGGTCTACACAATGCACAGTTAATACACTATAGGCATAGAAATGTGGTATCCCAGTGTCTCGTCAATGTTCGTTGAGTTGATTTCTTCATATAATTATGGACATCACCATCTCAGAATTATTCAAGGGTATTGAGCCACCGGAGAAAACGTTCATAATTAGGCCTATAATTATATAAATTACAGTAAAATTGTGCGGCAATAATTATTAACTTAGTCCAAAGGAACAAAAATATCAGCCATTCAGAAAAAATATTTTTACCATTGTGGCGTGAATAGGCTACACTGAATAACCCTAATATATATATATATAGTTATATACACATACATATATATATATATATATATATATAATTATATATACATGTATAATATGGCGGTGTCCCTTCGAGCTCACAGCGGGTCTTCTCATCTTTCTTTTCCGTTTCCATGGTAACGGTTTTTCACCTTATATTATCTCTTTCTCCTTGGCCACCGTTATTATTTCGCTGGAGTGGTGTATGCATGGATGCATGTATGGCATTGTATGCAATGTATGGCATTGTATGCAATGTATGGCATTGTATGGCATTGTATGCAATGTATGTATGTATGCAGGAGGACGTCTTCCAATCACGCGCCTCATTTCTCGCTCCACCATCGAGTTATCTCGATAATTATCCATGGCACCGTATATAATAACCCCACCCTTACCGAAACCACCTCTCTCCAATCCTGCAGAGCACTTACACACTACCCCATGCATGCCGCGCGCAGAGTCCAGTTCTTTGCTGCAGCAGTAGTCGTTTCCAGTTCTTTGCTGCTGCAGTAGTCGTTTCCTTTTCTTTATGTATACTGTGCTGCATTTTACCTGTCTCCCTATAGGGCGCACACCTATATTATTATTATTAAGCAGCTGGAAGGAGACTGCTTTCATAATTTATCCACCGGATGCTCATCCTATTCCTCTGCAGCATCATCAACCGCGTGCACTGTCCGCCATGCTGCAGACGACGCTTCCGGCCTCTGCTGTGCATGGCCAGATATGTGCGCATGCGCAGTGCGTATACCAGTACCTGCAGCGCCCTCTGTTGATGATGATGACGTGACGAGATTGGACGGCATTGCAGATGCAGCGAATTATGAAGATGATAGAACCTGGAGGCGGATATTAAAAGCAGCCATCATCATCATCATCATCGTCGTCGTCGTCGTCATCATCAGTGTCGTCGTCGTCGTCGTCATAATCATCATCATCATCATCATCGTCGTCGTCGTCGTCGTCGTCATCATCATAATCATCATCATCATTATCATCATCATCATCCTCATCATCATCATCATCATCATCATCATCATCACCTTCGTCTTCGTCGTCGTCGCCATAAGCTTAATCATCATCGCCATTGTCAGTCACTGTCAGCGTCATCATGCAGCAGCATCTTCAAACATCATCATCATCGCCGTCGTTGTCATCATCACAAGCTAATATACGACGCAATTAAGGTGTACTTTTTACCTGTATACGTGTTTTCATTACTATGGGTTCATTATTTTTGTCGTTATTAATGTTGCTGATGTCGTTGTTGTCTTTTATCGTTTTACTGCTGCTAATATAATTATAATTATAATAATTATTATTATTGTTGTTGCAGTTGCAGTATAATATTAAACACGCTGACTTTAGTTAAATTTAATCCCATCATAATTATATTTACGATGTAAACTAAAACGACAGAGCAGTCAGCATCATACTTAACTGGAAATGACAGGCAGATATAGAATGACAAGCAGCAGGACAGAGACAAACGCACAGGAGAATGAGCGGACACACAGGTATAAACATGCAGCATAATTACATGTATTATACACCTTTATTATACACCTTTTAGCATTAGAATGAAGATATTGCTGTTCCATTTAATGTCATCACTGTTCCACGGTTCCACACGAGGTCACAACTGTTCCACCTGAGGTGATTGTTTGCTGACTTTGCTCCATCTGAGGTCATTGTTGTTCCATCTGAGGTCATTGTTGTTCCATCTGAGGTCATTGTTGTTCCACCCGAGTCACTGTTGTTCCGTGCACCTGAGCTCATTATTACTTTAGGTCGTAGTTGTTGTTCCATGTGAGGACATTGTCGTTCCACCTCAGGTCATAACCGTTCCACCTGAGGTTATCCCCTCTGCCATTGTGGTAATTGTTCTTCCATTTTGAATCATTGTCACCTAATCTGAGGTCATTACTGATCCTCCAGAGGTCATCGTAATTGTTCCAAATTTGAGTTATTGTTGTTCCATCTGATCTCATAAATGTCTCGGGTCGTTGCTTTTCCACTTTGCAATCATTGCTGTTCCGCAACTTGTTCCACCTGAGGCCATCAAGGCCCATCATTGTTCCACCTGAAATCCTTTCTGTTCCATCTGAGGTCATTGGTGTTCCATCTGTCTGTCCAAGTGTTTCGCGCTGTGGTCTTGACCTCTACAAGAAAACATTTGACGTTTGCATCGCATTATTGATTCCTTTTTCAGAGTATACTCTCATAAATGAAATAGTCATAATAATTATGTATGCATTATGGGATGCCAATTAAGGATACAAGGACCGTGCCCATGAGGATGGCCACGTCCTCGGAGAGCCACATATCTGTCTGTCTTTCTGCGTGTCTATCAATATTTGTCTGTATGTCTGTATGTCTGTCTTTCTGTCTGTCTGACTTTCTGTCTGTCTGTCTTTCTATCTGTCTGTTTCAGAACATCTGCATGCCTGTGACAGTCAGGCAGGCAATGTACATGCATGCATATTATATCTGTCTGTCAACTCTTTTATCCATAGCCATCCTCGTTGTGACACAATCACGTAATTATAGTTTTCAAAATAAGTGCCAAAGTTGAGCGCTTGGTGGCAATGACATAGATTTACTATTTGGTCCATTGGATCTTATTCAAAATCTTATTTAATTAATATATCTATGATTAATAATTGATACTTCCATGTTTTATAACAATGCCCTTCTGTTGTATACGTCCCCTGCATGGATGCATGCATGCATTGTACGTTTGCAAGTGATGTAATAAAAAAACTTACGTTTTACTTATACGTAGCCTATACTTGTGGGTCGCTGTGGTGTAGTGGGTATTCGTTGAAATGCCTGGCAGCCGAAGGGTTGCAGGTTCGAATCCACCTCAAGTCGCCGCGTATAGGACCCTGGGCAAGTCCTTCACTCGCAATAGCTCAGTGCTTCGGCGTGAAACTCAGATGCAGTGTCCGCGCTGTAGTCGGGAGCGCCTCTGATGTGCAAGCTTGAAGAAGCGCTCTGTATATAAATTCTCCAATATGCATTGAACTTTTCAATATTATCTACTTCTGGTTTCGAATCTAAGTAGTTATGCGACAGTAGTACAGATATGGATCTAGTACAATCATTTTTTGGCGGGTATGGGTACGAATAAATGGACCAAAGTTCAAGGTCAAAGTTCAAGGTCAAGGTCAAAGGTCAAAGGTCAAGGTCAAAGGTCAAGGTCGTCCTAAGTAGGTCATATTAATTAGCCTATTATAATAATTGGGTCATATCAATTAGTAATTATATTAATTAGTATATTAATTAGTATATTAATTAGGTAATAGTAATTAGTATATTAATTAGGTAATAGTAATTAGGTAATTATATTAGTAATAGTAATTACTTAACCCTAATTAGCAGCGGTACAGGGCCCCTCCCCACCCCGGGAACGCGGCATCAGTAATGCGACATCGGTAGCGGCGCTGAGAAATGCTGCAACCAATCGGCGAGCGAGAATTTCATTAGCCCAGAAAGTGACGACCAACCAGCGAGCGAGAATCTTACTAAGCCAGGACCCTGCAGCCAATCAGCAAGCGAGAACTTTGCAAGCCCAGGTATATGCGCCCAATCAGCAAGCGAGAACTTTGCAGGCCCAGGTATATGCGGCCAATCAGCAAGCGAGAACTTTGCAGACCCAGGTATATGCGGCCAATCAGCGAGCGAGAATTTTAATATGAGAATTTCTAAGTACGAAAGAACAAACACAATAGTTTTTCTTCCAACGCAAACACTTCTTTATTCAAAGAGCACACAATATCTTTATGCAATAATAATGTTCAACGAGTATACGAGCGGTCAACAACACAAGTCTTCAATTTTGCTCAAATATACGACTGCGCAATAACTATTATGCAATACCTTAACATATCTACAGAGTCCAAATGTGCACAGTTCAACGAATTATACGAGAGAGGCAATTTTTATGTGTCCATAGGCCAACGACTCCGACGAATTGAGTAGGTAACGCTTATCATCATACGGGGAAAGCGCAGCTTTTCGAATTTCAACCGTGTGAAGGTCGTGTTTCTTACTTTGAATAACGCAAAATTTCGACGATGTTGGCTTCTCCTCCAGTATACAAGCTCTATAGTCTGCGTGGCGAATACTCTTCTGAACGAATCCCTTCTTTATGCCCTTCGCCGTCTTCTTCTCCTTTTCGTTAGGGAGCAGCAAACTATACATTTTCGATCTCAAGCCGCAAAATTCCAAAACAGCGGCCCCATTGCACTCGTCTTTAAATTTTCCAATTACCTTAGCGTTGGAGCGGCTGTGAAGGAAGTGCCCACAGGGGTAGTCTGAGGTGTCATATTCATCTAAATGCTGCAGCATGTCTTTGTACACGTCGGGAGTTTGTATGTGATAGCAAAGGCTATCTGTGTCCGTGAAAAGGAGTTTGCAAGCGGAATTGTAAAGAGGAATGATATGCTCGTAATGGAATTCGTACATTTTTAATTTTGAAATGTCCAAAATGCACATGCCTGCATAGAGTGGCTTGTTCAAAAAGACGTTTGAATTTGTTAATTTTATGACTGTCAAATCTTCGTTTATTATAGTGTACGATTCGAAATTTGGTCTGGCAACAAATTTTTTCGCGCGCTTTCCACTCATGACTAATTTGACGTTTAGGTGCTTTCTGTTATTTTGCATGGTTTTACCATAAATTGAGTTGTTCATTAGTTTGTAAAAGTCTTTTTCAAAGGAAGATTTGGCCACCTGCCGTTTGGACGTGTTGAAGTCGATGTAGTTTTTCAACCATCGACTTTGGCGAAACTCGAGTATTTTGTGAATTTTGGTCACTTTCATCCCCATTTTCAGGTAGAATTGTAAATTTCGGTAGTGAACAACATACCGAGTCTTTGACATTAGATTTGGTGTCAACTTTTCGACCCCCGCCCCAATTTTAGCCGAAATTTTCTGTGAAACGGACTTTGCATAAGGAGATATCATGTCCGGTCGTATATGCAAACTCTCTGGAGCAAGGGGGTAGTCGTTGTGTGCGTCGTGGAGATGTGATGGATACTCCAAGTCCACGTCCAACAAATAACCCAAGTCGTCGTCAGTCTGTTTAGTGCTCAAGTCAAATTTATCAATTTCCTCCGTCTCTAAGAATCTAAATTTGCCGGTTGGGAGCGGTTCGGACATTGCATAGCCGTACAGGTTATTGCAGTCCAAATACATTATGTAGCTATTTGGAATGTCAGGGTCGTATCCTTGGGCGAGATACGGGTTATTCGCCTTTGCGTATCGATTAGAAATCATAGAGACACCGCCTCTCATGCCCCGCTCCACAAAAAGATAAATGTCTGGGTCTGTGATAAGGTCCAACTCCACTTTGGTCATTCGTAAACATGCGTCAAAACTAAGTCCGGGGCTGCTGTAGTAGTGAAGTGCGTCAAGTCCGTAAAATTCCATAGACATTTTTCGAAAAGATTCGAACACGTCAGCTAGTAGAATAACGTCAGTCTGCAAGTATAGGTCATGGTAGTCTTGGAGAGTTTGCATGTCAAACGTCTGCCAAACCTGTTGGGCATAGTCATAGTCAGTCTGTGAAATGTCTTCTTCAGTCAGTTTGCTATAGAAGCAGCCTTTGGGAGGCAGAGTCCTTTCGGTCATTCTGCAGGCCGAAGTCATGTATTCGTAAGGGAATACCCCCTTACGCAGCAGTAATTTGTAATGTTCCGGAAAAAGTCGGCGCAAATGGTTGAATTTGGAGTCACCCTCTTTAGCCAAATTTTTCACCAACACGTCCAAACCGCAGGTTAGAAATTGCAAAGAATCCAAAAATCTGATATTATTGACTTCGAACGAAAGATATTTTTCCATGTTAGTGGCTATTACTTTGATTTCTTCGCTTGCGAACTCCTTTGTCATGTGTTTCAAGATGAGATGAGAGTCGTAACCCTTAAGGTTGTGAAACACGACAGGAAGGAAATAGTTTGGAGTTTTCCGATTCTTGGCCTTTGTAGGTTTGCGAAATTTCATTTTGAGATTGCAGGGCGAGCAAAGAGCAGAAACAAAGTTACCAGTCATGTGACAGTGGTGTCGAACTTTGTTTTGAGGTGTCAAAGGTGTAGAGCAAGAAGGACAGGTAGTACAAGAATCAAATTCAATTTTCTGTTGCTGAGTCAGCGGTTTCATAGGCATGTTGGTAGAAAGAATTTTGTTAATGCGAGTTTGTTCAGATTTCACATGAGAAAAGAAATGATCCATGACATCAGGACCAGAATAAACGTATGGTTTGGCGTCGTTTAGGTGTGAAAAAGACGACACAGTCAGACAGCAGAACCCGCTAGGAGTATGCGTATCAAGTATTTTGGTCGCATTTTTGTTGGATGCAGAGTCGTTTGGCGCTAAAAATGATTCGAAATCGGCGTACAGGACGTACGGCACAGGCATTTCATGCTGCGTGTTTGTGAATTTTAGTGTGGCGTTTCCAGGTGTTGGATATCGCACGGACTGAAGCCCGTGCTTGCCACATTCCTCAATATGCGCATGTTTGACAGCAGCGGTTGTAAAACAACATAAGCAGTATGGACATGGGAAAGTTCTTCCACCAGTGTGAGAATTTCGTTTGTGCAAGAGAGCAGAAAGATTTCGTATTGTTATGTAATGGCGTTTAGTACCATCATCAAGAAGAAGAAGGTTGGCAATATGTTTTCTACCCCTGTGAGCACTTGCATAGAGAGGGGTAAAAGTCTTATCATCCGGATTTGAATACATTACGTTTACGCTATAGTCAGGATTGAGCGCCTCAAAAAGCGGTATCTGTTCGACTGTCATGGGGAATTTAAGGCCTCTAGTGAAAAGCTCTCCCATATGCTTTCTATAGATAGTGGCTCGCTGAGCATTATCTTTTTGGTGGTGGGAAACTGCCAAAACCGCATACAGAAAGCAGAATTCGTCATCGTTTTGAATGTTCAGAGTGGCATGTTTGTTGGCAATGTATTGCGGGGTGGGAATGTAATTGGAGGCACCAACTGGATCGAAAACGGCATTGCAAATTTTAAAATCGATCACCCCATTTACCGTCCAGCCGGAACTTTCGCTCGTAAACGCATCAACAAGCTCGTCGATTCTGTGCACGGCCTCTTGTAGCTGGTCTGTGATCTGCGATGGATGTGTGAGTGTTGACGGTACCGACTTGAAGTAGCCGACCGTCTGAGCTTCTCCGTCTGGCGTGGAGCGCTTGAAGTCCACGTCGACAGCCACATACCATTTCACCGGCCTAAAGAAACAAGTTGTGAAAATAATCGAGTATACCATGCACTTTGCAAATTTTCTAAGTTCAAACAATGTACAAATTTAAGTTTTACCCACGTCCGAACACACTGCAGAAGTTTCTAAGTTCAAACAAACTGTAAGAACAGAAATTTTCTAAGTTCAATAATCGCACACATATAAAATTGACCCAAAGGTTCTAAGTGCAACCAAAATTTTCTAAGTTCAAACAAAATGCAGAAAATTTCTAATTCCGAACAAATATGCAAAGACAAGTTTATCCACGTCCGAACACACTGCAGAAGTCCAAACAAACTGTAAGAGCAGAAGTTCTCTAAATCCAACAATATTTTAGAGCGAAATGCTGTGTTTAATACAAAGCTTGTAGCTTGTGCAAGCTTACCCCTCATCTCTGAACGTGTTCTCGAGGGTGCTGATCAGGTGCGACGATTCTGTCAGCAGCATGTTATGGATGTCGGTTGTCTGCGGCGTTGGAAATGAGACGTCTATGAACGCATTCTGGGCGCTTGTCTTTATGTTTGGATTGCTCTGCTTCTTGAAGCACGTGATGCAGAGGTCTTGCCCGGTCCTGAAGAAGCGTGAAGGCCGCCGACTCTTACATTGTGGGCACTCTCGTCTCAGGAAGCAGACTTCACACAACCCGTTCGTCAAGTTGGCTGCCTTGTAAGACCGGCAGGAGTCACATCGACCTAAAGGTTAAAATCTCTCATTAAAGACTTGCTTGTGATATACCACTTACAGAAAGCATATAGGCATAATGTACAATATGTGAGTGTGTGTTGAAAGTATAGGATTTAAACTTGTAGCTTGTACAAACCATGTAAAGGCTGTTAAAGTTCACACACTGTATATAGAAAACGTAGTGTTGAAAGTTGGTATGCTGTGAGGCGCGCATGCGCAGTATGTGCCATGTAAAAGAGACAAAGTCTGTAAAGGCGACAAGTTTGCAGGAACTTACTTGACGGGCCGGACGCTGCAGAGGTCTCGCCAGCTCTGCTGGAGCCAACCGCCGCCGCCGCCGCCGGGACAGGGCCCGAGCCACTAGCTTCCACGTTGTTGCGCTTTGCTGCACGACCGACGTTTGCGTCTGCCTTTCGTTTCAGTTCTATAACATACAGAGTTTGACATGAATAAAATGCTTTAAAATAATTTTAAACAAGACATGTATTTTAAACGAATATAAAATTTATAAAGTACAAATTTAAAATTTATTTTAAAAGTTTACAATTGAAAATATCCAAAGTACAAACTTACTCATTTGTCGAATTCTCTCCTTAAGTTGCGCTTCCTCCTTCAACAATTGTTCGAGGTCTGCATCATGCTTGCTCGCTAGAAATAGAAATACACAGGTTTTGAGAGTTAGGATACTACGTGACGTCTAATACAGTATACGAAGAATAAGAAATTTATTTACCCATTTTGTTGTAGTCGAGTTGCAAAGACTGTCTTATGCTGTTCAATAGGAAAGAATTTTGCGATATGTACTTATTTTTCACAAAGACACACTACTTTTACAAAGTGTGCTAAATTTCAAATGCTCTGTTGAATTCTAAGACTGATGTGTTTCGAACGTTCAACACATCTCGTTATTATAGTCCTGGAACTACTTTTTCACAAATTCATACGCGAAAGTAGTTCTACGTACTTGTGTGTATGACCGCGGAAGGATATTTTATGGGTGTGATGCGGCTCATACAGTACAGAGCAAGTGTGTGCGCGCATGGAAAAACAAGGCAAAATGTCCGACAACATTTTAGGCAAAACAATGCAAAACAATCACAAACACTTAAAGTGCTGTAATACGCCTTTCTACCCTACTTATGAAATGCATTGAAAATTTTCGAACACAACTTACTTGATGGATCAGATGGCTCTTTTGCAGTGTTGGAAGTCCTTGGTTTGGCACGTGCTTCTGCCGATGTGGAAGGTGGGACTGTCATAGTCGAAGTTGTAGCTTCAGCGCCACTGTTCTGACCGACTTCTATAAATGAATAAAGTTATGCTGAATATAAAATTTTTCTTGTGTGGAGAATTAAATTTGTTCCTCCAAAGCAACGATGTCATAGCAAGGTATGCACAACATTAAAATGACGTCACACGACACAGTGCTAAAGTTGGTCGCTTTTTACCTGTAGAAGGCAAAATATGCTATAGTGCCCGAGTCCGCACGAAAAAGGGTGCACTGTAATAATATGAGGCTTCGATTATTATGGTGAGGACCTTCACATTATATAATGTTAATAATAATAATAATAATAATAATAATAATAATAATAATAATAATAATAATAATAATAATAATAATAATAATAATAATAATAATAATAATACGACGAATTCTATAAGATGTCAAATGGTAGCTTCTTCCAATGCTGTTAATAAAGACCTAAGAGCGAAAATTTACCAGAGAATAAAGAAATATTTCCTACTTGAATGCCTGGGAGCTGTGTCTGTGTTCGATTCATCAGCTTTTCTTTTTCGCTCTGAAATAAATGCAATTGCCATAAGGTCTATGTCTGAAAATTTAAAATACTGCGTTTCTATCTAGTAGAATACCTGAATTCTTTACAATTATTTATAACAAAATATAATTTGAGTAAAATATTTCACACAAAGCACTACATAAATTATAAATTTCCTGTGCAGGCTACAAACCCATTTCAAGCAGTCTGTTACGAATTCTCGCTTGTTTTTCCATTTCCTCCTTTTCAATTTCGACGAGCATTTTGGATTCTAGAAAAGAAATAAAAGGCGTGTTTAAGACAGAGCCTATGGAATTATTTTAAGTTGGCGAAAGAAGTATTATTCGGGTGTTTAAGACAGAGGCTATGAAATTAATTTAAGGTGGCGAAAGAAACAATAAACGGGTGTTTAAGACAGAGACTATGAATTTATTTTAGGCTGATGAAAGAAGTATTATTCGGGTGTTTAAGACAGAGACTATGAATTTATTTTAGGCTGATGAAAGAAGTATTATTCGGGTGTTTAAGACAGAGACTATGAAATTAATTTAAGGTGACGAAAGAAATATTATTCGAGTGTTTAAGACAGAGACTATGAAATTAATTTAAGGTGACGAAAGAAATATTATTCGAGTGTTTAAGACAGATGAAGAAATTTAAGCTCTATAGTCCTATACATTGCAATGATATTAAATAAAATTCTGAAATTATTCAAGCTCAATACAAATTAAAATAATACTATACATACGTGAAGACATTCTGTTGTAAGTTGAAGACTTGTCGCTATCGTCTGACACAAGACTGTAGAACGAGTTGTTGACCGTCTGTAGTTCGAACTTCGTTGTAGATCTGCGGATTTCTGAAGGCGTCTGTGCTATTCTGTTGAATAATGTTACCCTTTATAGGGAAACATGATGCAATGGTAGAGAAATATTTCATCATGCTTTTGTGTGCTTGTTTGTGTTTGCATGCTTGGGTGTGTGTCAATACCGCTGGTTATGTGCGTTCCTTTCTAGATTTGTGTGTGTGTCAGATGAAAGAGTCTTTAGAAATCAAAGAGATTATTTCTGATGGAGACCTCTTTAGAGGTGCGGTCTTTTGATGCTCAAACGGAATACTTGTGATGAGATGGTCTTTAGAAGTGCGCCGGGGTCTTTTGATGATCAAAGAGATCAAGGAGCCTTTAGAAGTTTTGGGTACAAATGTGAATATTTGTTGGAGAATGTGAATATGAAGCACAGCGCGTTGAAGTGATATTTATGCGTGTGCAAGAATGTTTGATGTTTGTGCTCAAAGCTGACCATTGCCTTTGTAGATGAGAGGAATAATAATTGATAGTTGAAATTCGATTGTGTTTGAAGCGTGTGTCTATAATTATAGGCTGCGCGAGCCGCGGTTCCTTCGTGGTAGGTAGACATGCCGATGGGCATGCAGACAAAGGGACAGACAAACAGTCAGACCGACAGACAGACGGGCAGACAGACAGGTAGGCTGGTAGACAGCCAGACGGACAGACATACAGGTAGGCTGGTAGACAGACAGACAGACAGACAGACAGGTAGGCTGGTAGACAGACAGACAGACAGACAGACAGGTAGGTTGGTAGACAGACAGATGGGTAGACAGACGGGTAGGCTGGTAGACAGACAGACGGACAGACAAACGAGCAGACAGACAGGCAGACAGACAGGCAGACAGACAGACAGACAGGAATGTTGGTTTGCCTGTAATGGTGAGACCCATTCATAAGAGTAGATCAAACAAATGTTATTCATCATCAAAGGACGTAAATAAAAACAATAATTATGGCGTTGGTTCATATCCCATGCATTATTTCTATACCAGACACATCAAAAGAGATGTAATTATTATTATTTCTAGTCCAGTCACATGAAAAGGGGTCATTTTCTGGTCCACTCTTCCAGACCTGTCAATTTCTTAGCCCATACAGTCATTATTTATTGCATTTTAATGCTTGTGGTTTGGAAAATGATGTTATGTCCTAGCCCCCAGGGTTGGAAAATGTCTTTCTATTCCCGGGCGCGCGGGGCCCTGTACCGCTGCTAATTAGGGTTAAGTAATTACTATTACTAATATAATTACCTAATTACTATTACCTAATTAATATACTAATTACTATTACCTAATTAATATACTAATTAATATACTAATTAATATAATTACTAATTGATATGACCCAATTATTATAATAGGCTAATTAATATGACCTACTTAGGACGACCTTGACCTTTGACCTTGACCTTTGACCTTTGACCTTGACCTTGAACTTTGACCTTGAACTTTGGTCCATTTATTCGTACCCATACCCGCCAAAAAATGATTGTACTAGATCCATATCTGTACTACTTGCGACAATATATTCTACACCAGTTTGCACTCATTGACCTCTTGAGTCATCGCAAGGTCAAAGGGCGTGACCGGCGGCAACGTCATACCTGCGCTGGTTCCCTGCTCTACATGTGGCATGTATAGAGTTGTTCACCCGAATAAGACGGCATATCTGGACTGATTTCCCAAACCATCAGAAGTGACTTGTGCTGGTCCCTTGCGGGTAGACTGCATGGGTCCCAGCCCACCAGAAGTATGTCGCCGACCACATGCAAGTGGGTTCTATATACAGCTCAAGGACCGGAAGTACATCACTGCAATGCACCCTATACTGTACTCAGCATCTTGGTTCTTGCTCCATATAGTTTGTAGGTATACTGTATGTTTTACATTATGATTATAGTAACTGACGTCACTGATCGTTTGCAATCTTTCTTATTGTTGCCCCACCCCCTCATCATCTCTGAGTGCCATCACGAGGCGAAGAAGTTCAACGCTGATCCACACAAGGCAGCATATTGCACAGTGTCAATTCAGATCGCAACTGTTTAATATACTACCTCAGTTGGAAACAGGTCGGTCAGAGCTATAGGTGTCATTTCAAACGATCGCCAAAACACATGGTATATAACGCATGCTTATCCATATAGGCATTCACACTGATATATTATCTTGAGCATCAAAACCTGGAGAGTATAATTTTTATGCTTCTACAATAGGACACTGTAAAGACTATATTGCTTGATAATGATGTTTTACCATGTGTTTTGGATGGTAGAATTCAGTCTATACTTGCTTCGGCTCTTTTCTATGTGTGTCCTACATCGATTATGATCGTCACAGTTTAATCTCTACTAAGTTAACGCCCAGAATGAAAAGCATTATCATCTTATGAAGGCCGCCCAATTATAGCAGGCCATCTCAAGCTCTTCAGGCTCTGTGTATAATACATATCGATTATATTATCGAGTTTAAGCAACAACATAAACTACAATAGCTTCAGATTTTAAGATCTAAGTTTAGTCGTCGTGCATGAAATGTAATCATCACCTCCACATAACAACAGGAAATGGATCCATGACATTAATTTGTCGTGAAGAACTTTCTTAGTAACCGTGCACATGCATTGACTGTAATATAGTCCAGTGAACATTAAAACTAATATTATAGGCTATACATACAATACGATATTGCATGCGCATATAATATTATATATCCTATACACCACTAATTGCTGCCTGCATGCTTCCTGCATGCTTTGCAGTCAATGCATGTTGACGCACTTATCTTCTTGTCAATACGCAAAATGACACATTGACACAATTATTATACACCGCTTGAAGTGTGATCTGTAATTATGGATAAATTTCCGTCAACAGACTATCTATAGGGCTATAATTATGATGACCTACATAAAGGGACTCAGATATGTAATTATAGTCTTTGGTGTTAACTAATATGCTATGCAAAACAATTCGCCACCGAGTCGTGAAATTATCTTTATTGTTGCCATCCATTTTTAAACATGTTCAGACAATACCAGTTATAATGGAGCATGCATCTTGTTTCTTCTTTGTTTGTCTTTATTCTGTCCATAATTGTCTGTCCCTGCCTTTATTGTCTTGAATTAATTTGCCTCGTCTTGTCTTTCTTTTAGCTTGTCTTGTCTGGACAAATTTCTTGTCTTGATATGTTTGGTCTTCATTTGTCTTGTCTGTTTTGTTTCCAACCGTCCTCAATCTAAGGATCAGTTGCACCATGAAAACTCATATAAGCTTATACAATGCATAGTTTTATTGCATACTTACATAATAATAGTCGACTACTTTGTTATCAGACCATTTCATCTTAGGTTTTATAATTCTTTGCACTGGAACTCAAGCGTCGCATGGCAATGATCTCCTTTGCCATGCACGCATGCATGCAGGTCGACTCCTCTCTTCAGCATGCAGTGTATACGTTTACAGGCCTGCAATATGAAAGGCTCCTCTGTTTGATTAATCCAAGCACACACACCTATCCACTCCAACATCCATTCATGGGTGTTCTCCGCAGTTCATGATATCCATTTTTTATCTCTCAGTTTCCCCATGGATCTGTATGCCTATATGCCTATATATTATGGTACATTTGATCACAATGTTGACCCAACGCGATTGTCATCACGTGGACCTTTAGCGACCTATAATTCACGATGATTCCATGCATGCAAGTCTTGAACGGTTTTCTGGTCACTTCGGTAGCGCCCAGTGCGAATATATACGACAACTGTCGATATGAGCCTTCACAACGGAATCTCTCACTCTGATGTGTGACAACCCAAAATCTTTTTTCTTTGGTCGTGGCTGGGCTAAGAGCGCCTCTGAGTAGTTTCTTGAAGAGGCGCTATATAAATTCTAATAATGAATGAATGAATGAATGAACCCTATATGCAAGTTTCCCGCGCAAACTCGTTTCGTGACTCGTTATTTAAATTAACTGAACTGCATGATAATTGAATACACTGCAGGTATAGATAGCATAAACAAAAGAATCCAGCTTTCTTTTTATATAGCCTAGGTTAAATAATAAATATTCACCCACGTGGAATTAGGCAATATAGAATAAAGTCCAAATAAAGTGCATGGTCATTCGATTATTATCTGCTGTATACGATTCGGTTCGTTCAATTTGTTCTGCATCAACACCATTCTGGATTCATGAAGTGCACTCGTCTTGGTTTCAAGAGGTGCACGTGGCTGATATGTGGATGACATATGATAAGTTGATCTACACCTTCGCAGAAGACAGCTTGTAATAAGCGCATCTTGCCAAGTTGACAGTATCAGTCCACACCGCATCACTGGATGTCTGAGTATTTTACTGCATGCATGGGCCGAATCTGTTGTGCAATATTTATAATTGAGGTCCATATCGCTATCATTAGACCCTATAGTGTGTTACCACCCTCTCTATCTCTTGTACATGTTATGTATACATTGCATAATGCATAATGCATGGATACACTATTACACTCTTGTAAAATGCATTACTGCAAATGTCAGCACAAGTCGTATGTTATGTATAATAGATGCAGCACTGATGATGTTGGTATCAACCTCGTCGCCGAGACTCGTAACTACGAACTTGTGTTAGAAACTGAAGCACAAATTCGGTAGTACGGGTTCCAAGTACGGGTTCCACACACGGATTCCAAATGCGGGTTCCAAGTACGGGTTCCAAGTACGGGTTCCAAATACGAGTTCCAAATACGAGTTCCAAGTACGGGTTCCACATACGGGTACCAAATACGAGTTCGAAGTATATAGCCTAGTGGTTCCACATGCACACCGGTTTTATTTGCATTTTTTTCGGCAGCCTTCTCCGTTCCTGCAGTGTATAAAGCTCAAAAAGTAATATACATCCTTAATCTCGACTAAACTGCTTCTGTCACCAATACACCATGTATCTTCTTTCTTCAATATGGGAGACTTCAGGTCTTGTATATCATAACAGGTGTAAAACATTAAGATTGGCAGATTCTCTTGTAAGACCTGAACTCTCTTCTGTTGTGTGCACTCCACACTCTGTATTTCATCATCACAATAAAGCTCTAAAAGATACGAAAATGGCGAGAAAAATGAAACTTTGCTTCTTTACACGTCTCTCAGATGCATGTATATAGAGCTCATAACAGAAGTGGAGTTCTCATGAGCTTCAACGCAGAATCAGTTTTAGCGGAAACTTGTCATAGCAGATAACATTATTGAACAACATGACGCCCTTTATTAATGTTCCCTTATGCGTCGGTATAATATTCTCATTAACTGAACCAGAAAAGTGGGAGGGCTCAGTTTCCTAGAATTCTTCTAATAAACATCTTTGATCAGTGCATATATCATATAGGGAACTTCATGATGGTTGATGAGCAATATAATTATGTATTCCTATAAGGCTTATATTTCTCTGTAGTTGCCGTGGATCAGCATGTATGTATAAACTACATGCCAATCATTAATACCGCAATCGGATGCAATTTCCAGAACACAATTTCTAGGATGTCATTTGCCCTAATCAACTTCTATCAAATAGGGCCTACAATTCATATTTATGGTGCTACTTTTTTGTAATTCACTTCCATGGGGTATTTGCGGAAGGATTTGAAAGTGAATATTTTATGGAGGACATTTGAGAAATTAATTTCTACAGAATGTCATTATTAGGAAGCTCTTTGTAGAATGCAATTATTTTGTGTGCGTTAGATTATGGTGCTATTTTAGGGTTCAATTCTTGTAATGCGAGTGTATAGGCTACAAAGCTGTTCAAACATGCAATCTCCAGAATGCTATTTTAGTAGTTTTTTAGGAATTCAATTTCTGTAATAGGCCTGCAATTTAAGGAGGTTCTTTTAAAAGCGTTATTATTAGCCTATAATACGATATTTTATTATGTTTCCTCAGAATTTAATTGATAGAAAACAAGTTTTGGGGACTTTTCAAATGCAATTTATATATGATAAAGTCGAAGAAATTTTTTAAAATTCTGTCTAAATTTTTAAAATTCTATTTCAGAAATACAATTTAAAAACATCTTCGTACAAAGCAATTTCTACGATACCACCTTAATTTCCTTCTCAGAATGCAATTTATAATATTCCAAATTTATGTCTGAATCAACTGCTATCAAATGTCACTTATTAGTCTTGTGCTATTTCTCGAATTTTATTCCAGGATTCCATACTTTAGAAGCAAGTTTGTTTGCAATCACCATCGTTTTTGTCATTATTTCCAGTAGGCCTATATTCCTTTTACCTTCTGCGATAGTTTGTTATCATATTAATACAATCGTATGCGTCACCATTAGCATTATCGTCCATGGTGCCATGGTTATGATACCCCATGCAATTTAGGATGGGAGGAGTGACATGAATCTGAAGCAACGTTACCTGCAATCTTTATCAAAGCATTCTTGCATGGAGTCTGCGCCCATGACCTACAATTCAAACAAAAACTAATGTGTCAGTAAATGGCTTGTCAGTATATTCTGCTGAATATATACATTATACAACCATTCAGTGCATAACGTTTCAACAAAATAATACAATGCAATTTATTATTCAACATAATATTAATATAAAAATAATAATAATCAACAGAGAACGAACACAATAACAGTTCCTATAAGCTGCAGTGGCCTGAGGCAGCCACGCGTATTTGAAGAGTTAGCTATAATTATAATTATTATAATCTGTCTTATGTCCTCGACATTACATGGGGAAACGGATCAATGGCAAGTCCTCACCATCGCCGTCTCAGCTTCTCAACAATTAAAAATCTGCATGGGTAATTTTTTTGGCCCTGGCCAGAATTAGAGTCCATAGCCAGTGCCACTCGGTTGAGAGTCCAACATGCAAGCTATAAAATGAAAACACCATCGCCATGGTATAAGCACTCACATGAAAACAAATGACTTTTAATTGGTTCACAATTAGAATTAATGTACACGAGCTCTAATATACGTCATTACCAATATCGGCTTCGTCATTTTAAATTACATCAATATTATCAAATTCGTCATTATCATCAACTGCAGCATGCAACAAGAACATCTTTATCATCTTCATTGCTTGCCACTTGCAGAGACAATATGACCACCACTCAATCAATCAATGAGTCAGTCGGTCAATCAGTCAGTCAGTCAATCAATCAATCAATCAATGAGTCAGTCGGTCAAAGCAGTCAGTCAGTCAATCAATCAATCAATGAGTCAGTCGGTCAATCAGTCAGTCAGTCAATCAATCAATCAATGAGTCAGTCGGTCGGTCAGTCAGACAATCAATCAAACAATCAATGAGTCAGTCGGTCGGTCAGTCAGTCAAGCAATCAATCAGTCAATCAAACAATCAATCAGTCAGCCAGTCAGTTAGTCAATCAATTATTCAGTCATTCAATCAATCAGTCATTCAATCAATCAATCGGTCAGTCAGTCAGTCAGTTAGTCAATCAATCAATCAGTCAATCAATCAATCAATCGACCAGTCAGTCTGTCAATCAATCATTCAGTCATTCAATCAATCAATCAATCAATTAATCAATCAATCAATGAGTCAGTCAGTCATTCAGTCAATCAAGCAATCAATGAATCAATCAATCAATATTGGTTTAGTTATTCAAGTCAATTGCAATAGACGCAGCTTATAACAATGAAAATTTTCTTATTTAGACTGGATTTAAAGCCCATACCATAATTCACTTTTTGATTCAAAATGACCCAGTTACATAATCTCTGACATTAATTCTACATGTATCTTGTGTATTTCTACAGGCGACCACTGCATAGTTTGACCTTTCGCCACTTGCTTAACAGCTCTCTTGCAAGTAACTTTTGAGAAGCTGTTCGTTCCAGTCTATAGAATCATATGCAATTATGCATGGTTACCGACAAATCTACATAAATTGTTACAAAATATGCCAATACATCACATTGCATCACAATTGTCTAGACATACAAAAAACCACACACGCACACACACACACACACCAATTTACATGAGAGCATTTCGCTCACTCTTCCCTGACTAAAAGTTCTCTTTCGCTTCATTGAGATGATTTGGTTCATTTAGGCATTTCTATGCAGCAGCAAAAAAACTCATCGAAATGAGCAAATGCATTGGAATTCATCACGGTCAAAGAAAAATCGGACGCCAGCCTCCAGCGTATCTGTACCTGCGGCGGTCAGTCATGGGCGGTCGAGCTAACTGCCCATCACAGCCTCCCACGGCCTCCATCCCCTGACGAATGGTCAATCGGACTGGACCACTGACCGCCCGGCACACCCGGTCTGCGCCGCCACACTGGATGTCCGAAGACCGCCTACCGATCAGCATTGGAACTACTCGGCTGGTCAATTGACTGGCCAATATCGCTGGCTGACCACCGACTGGACATCATTACCTGAAGTCCAGCCTACATTATTGCTGACCATCGAGTCCAATTGTAAGCTCGCCTGCGTCCACGATTGACCGTGTATATACCGATGGCTCGCTGCGGCAGCTGACCATGCAAGGCATCTCATTATCCATGTAGAAATATGCGCATGCAGTATAGCTGCTGCTGTAATCTACACTGAATAACCATCTCCATCAATACGCTAGCCACGGTTTGTACTCCGACAGTGCCAGTCTCAAGCCTGGACAAAGCAGGAGGGCGACACTAAATTTTTGCAATGGCAGTGTCGTTAAACAGCAACATGCCTTCATCAAAACAAGAATGGGAAATAGATGCATTTGCCCAATGTCCTTCCAGATACACACGTAGGCATAGGCTATATCTGAATTTTATATAGCGCTCTTATTTTAACAATCATATAGCGCTGTTCGAAGAGCAGAATTATAGTCCACACGACCCATTTGTTGCTAGAAGTAATTAAGACCTAGACTATAATTATTATTATTACATCACTCATAGCAGATTAAGCAAAACAGTAAACACGAAGATTCGCCACTGGCGGTTCCACGCAAACACGTAGAGTCAAATCCTCCAATTCTCGTCTGCAGACGGCGTCATGGCCGTATAATGATAAATACCCCACACACACATCAGAGATAAAAACTGAACTAAATAAATATTTCAAAATAAAGTCATCATCATCATCACCATCATCAAAACCACTACCACTACCACCACCATCATCATCATCATCAGCAGCAGCAGCAGCATGCACCATCGCCATCACCATCATCATAACCACCACCCAAATCATCATCATCATCATCATCATCATCATCGCCATCACAATGAAAACCACCATCACCAGAATCATTATCATCATCACCAGCACCAGCACCATCACCATCACCATAATCATCATCATCATCACATTATAATCACCACTATTATTAATATCATCAAAGTTAATATTAACATTATTGATATAATTATTATTGGTGGCATGCAGTAGCATCAGTAGCATTGGTATTACCATTAGTGGAAATTTATATAAACATAATTGTTATTCTTCTTGAAACTCGAATGCTACTGTTATTGCTGATGCAGCTATTTTTATTGTTGCTGTTGTTGTTGTTGTTGTTATTCTTACAAAGTACATCAGATGCCGATGATCGTTAATTCTCCAAAGACAAAATTGTTTATACACTACAACTTACACTTCTCTGTCTCAAACTATTGTTTCTTATTAAATTTTGTCACAATCCACTGTAATTGGTTCAAATGCCGATTTTTGCATTTAAAGTTTATTCAAACCAACCCACTTATTTCTTCATCATAATCAATCGGTCGGTCAGCCATGCAGCCAGTCAGCCTGTGTGTATGTCTGTTTGTCTGTCTGTTTGTCTTGTCTGTCTGCTTGCCTGTATGTGCATCTGTTTGTCTGTCTGCTTGCCTGTCTGTGCATCCATCTGTCTGTCTGCTTGCCTGTATGTGCCTCTGTCTGTCTGTCTGTCTATCTGTCTGTCTGTCTGTCTGTCTGTCAATCTAGGTGACCATTTTTTGCAGACTACAACATGAACAGCAATTACAATGACAGTGACGACGACGACAGCAGCAATGGTAATGACCTGTTGAATGAAGAGAGCATCAGTCGACGACGACGACGAAGAAGAGAGAGAATATTAAAACGAGTTTGAAGCTAAAAAAAATCGGAGACAGATGACGGACCATCTGGCACCAGACAAAGAGAGACTGCAGCAGCAGCAGCAGCAGCAGGAATTCATTAATCATCTATTCAGTGAGACTGATGAGTCAAAGAGGACGGCTTCCACTGCAGCAGCAACAGCAGCAGCAGCAGCAGCAACATGCACCAGCATCACATGCAGAAGATGCTGTTGCAGGTAACCTGAGACAATCTGCAGACAAGACTTACCTTGAGGGGTAACGACGTCTCAGGGACCGTTCACCACCCCACACCACCCCCATGCCGTCATCAACAGGCACTGATAGCCATATACATGCACACACGCACAAACACGTACAGACATAATCACACATATGCAAGCATACATGTACACTGACGCATGCGGGATTTAGAAGGCTGTGACGTTTGCTGCATTAATACAACCCTATAAGGACAGAAATAATTTATGCAAAGAGCAGAGAGACAAAAAATACGCGAGGACAAAGAGATATAGACCACTGCATGTCTAGTCAAAAAATCAAAATGCACTATAGAGTGACTATTATAGACAGAGACAGTCAGGCAGAGAGACATGCACGTCCGTCCAAATATACGCACGTGCATACATAGCTTGCATATATGCATGCATGCTGGACATAGATATTCACAAAAATTCCTATTTACACCTCAATAAAAGAAATGCACACATACAAGGATTAGGATATACAGAACATACAAACATGCATTTACATGTATTGTATAACATTGTATATTAGCATAATAATCATAATAATAATTTCAACCATCATTCATTATTGATAATTTGTTATTAACCATTATTCATTATCGTTATTATTGTCATTATTTACTATTATAATAATTATTCACTATAGCGTCTGAAGAGAAAATTTCACTATTATTATTATCATTAGTATTATTATTGTAAAAAATCTTTATAACCCACGCATGGTCAGTTGGTCACAACGAAATGCGAATCTGGGGGCTTGGGCAGTCAGCCGCGCCAGAGGAAAATAATGGCTGCAGTCAGAGATCCTTAATTTGCTTGAAAGTCAATGAGAAAGTAAATAGTGCATGAGTTTTGAACGGCTTTTGAAGGAATCCTTATTAAGGAAGTCAATTTGAGCTTCGAAGAGAGAGCGGAAGCCGATTTCATTCCTGCATGTTGATGCAGATTGCAGAAGCATGGATTAATGCACGCGCGCGCGCACACACTGTGACACAAACACACACACACATTCACACAGACACTCACATCACACACACACACACACGCATGCATGCATGTATACATACATAATGTAAAATACATATACATATGTGTACCTACATACATTTGTATTCATACATAGATACATATGTATACATATATACATATATACGTACATACATACATACATACATACATACATACATACATACATACATACATACACAATTATGTGTACATACATACATACATACATACATACATACATACATACATACATACATACATACATACATACATACATACATACATACATACATACATACATACATACATACATACATACATACATACATACATACATACATACATACATACATACATACATACATACATACATACATACATACATACATACATACATACATACATACATACATACATACATACATACATACATACATACATACATACATACATACATACATACATACATACATACATACATACATACATACATACATACATACATACATACATACATACATACATACATACATACATACATACATACATACATACATACATACATACATACATACATACATACATACATACATACATACATACATACATACATACATACATACATACATACATACATACATACATACATACATACATACATACATACATACATACATACATACATACAATGTCATACATACATACATACATACATACATACATACATACATACATACATACATACATACATACATACATGCAACATAATTATATGCTCCCATATACATTGCACGCATACATGCATAAATGCACACACATACAAGTACACATGTACGCACAAATTACATGCCAACATACACGCACACAGACATACTACACATTCGCAGTCAGACGGACAGAGAGAGATAAACAGCCAGACCAACCGACAGACAGACGGACGGACAAACAGATCCAGTTGATATGGTCAGCCTGCAGCCATGGGAGATCAAGATCCAGGGCTTAAGTGCAGACTGCATGCAGTACGGCTGCATGGCAACACGTCGACCCTGGCTGCATGCATAATTACACAATGACGTTAGAATGCAGCAACCGATATATTACAGCCACGCAACCACGTATACTATAGAATGTATGACCGTATCATAGACATCGTCTGTTAATGGATCCATATTGCACGCCGTAAAATTTACTCCGGTCATGAAAAGCACTTGAGAATTAAATCATAAAATTCGTCGTTTTATATAGCACATGCATGCAATATATCGATAATAAACCGTCTGAAGCCTTGTGGCTCCTGAATTGAGTATAAGTAAGAAGTTAGTAAGTAAGTAAGTACAGGTGTGATAAGCCCAGAAATGTAATAAAATACTCGACGTCCTGATATTTATAATACTGCATTATAACACAGCCTGCAGGTGAGAAATATGTTGATATCAAGAATCCATTTTCTCAAATATATTTTGTCACTATTGGCTGTAACCCATGCATTTATCCTTTGGGCTGCACGTGTAAGCGTGGGCCTGCCAGTGGCGAACTTTCCATGCAGTTCATGAGACTGCATGGATTGTCATTGTTTTGCCAAATGACGCAATTAACAATGACCTAAATTTTACGATTAACGTCAGATATAAAATTATACTAAGCTTATATAGCGCCGACGCCGCAGAACACTTTGTTGGTTTTTTGTATCTTCGATCAGCGCTATTTAAAAATGCTCGAGAAAACAGTAATTTCGAACATTTATAAAAGATTTAGGTTTACTATAGGCCTAATTACATGAATATTAACATTTGTGCCTTTTAAGCATCCATCCACCCATGCATATCCAGTTACCCACCCACCAACCCGTCCATTCATCCATCTATCCATAGCCTTCGCCCCCTCTTTCTCTCTGTATAGCTCCCTCCTTCATCCCTCCCTTCCTCCTCCGCCACACTCCCTCCCACTTTTTTCTCTTATCAGTGTCTTCTGTCTGTCTGTCCGCCCATTCGTCTGTCTGTCCGCGTGTCTGTGTGTCTGTCTGTCTCGATCTCTCTGTCTGCCTATCTGCCTGCCTGTCTCTCTGCCTCTCTGACTCTTTGTCTCTTTGTCTCTTTGTCTGTCTGTCTGTCTGTCTGTCTGTCTGTCTCTTTCTCTCTTTCTCTCTCTCTCTCTCTCTCTCTCTCTCTCTCTCTCTCTCTCTCTCTCTCTCTCTCTCTCTCTCTCTCTCTCTCTCTTTATCTTTGTATACCCTTCTCTGAGGCGATATAGAAAGAAAAAGGAAGATGTCTTTGTTTGTCTTTCCTGTTCTCTCTCTCTTCCTCTCCATTTTTCTTCCGAATACTCTCTTTTTCTCTCTCACGCTGCAATCTCATGGCGCTCTTCTTGTATCGCTGCCTGCATTAGTCACTCGCAAATCTTTTGTCTCAGTATCTTTTGTCTCTTAGCGCAATGGTCATGAGCCCTGCTGCAGCATATACGTATACATAGTCCTCCGTTAACCGTCCCCACATCTATCCACCCACCAGTTCTTTGTTGACTCCTGTCCTTACTCCGCCAACGTATACACAGAACTACACACACATCTTTCATGTTCCATATAATATTGAGCTTTCCACGTCATGGCTATCGGTCCATGCATGGACTCTCTTTCTTCCGACATGCAAGGCTTTATCTAACTGCTTCCTGCTTGCAATGCCTTGCATGTCTACCATTCTTTCTGTCTTCCTCTCTTCCTCTTCACCCTTCCTCCATTCATTCTATGAATTTCTATCCCTCGTTCCCTTATCCATGCTATAGATGGTAACATATTCTCTCTGTCTGTCTGTCTCAGTTTCTGTCTATGTCTCTGTCTCTTTCTCGCTGTCTCTGTCTCTGTCTGTCTCTCAATCACTCTCTGTCTGTCTCTTTGTCTGTCACTCTCTCTCTCTCTCTCTCTGTCACCCCCTGTCTGTCTCTCTCTCTATGTATCTCTGTCTGTCTGTCTGTCTGCTGTCTGTCTGTATGTATGTATGTCTGCCTGTCTGTCTCTTTCTCTTCCTTCTTGCAATGCATCTCTGCTTCCTTTCTTTCTGTCCTCTCCTTTCTCATTTCTTTTAGTTTGTCTCTCCGTCTGTCCGTCTGTGCGACAAATAATCAGTCAGCCAACGGGTCTGTCGGCCTATATATATATCTGTCTGCCTATCTGTCTGCCTGCCTGCCGGCCTGCCTGTCTATCTATCTTTCTGTCTTTTCGTCCATCCGTTCGTCCATCCGTCCGTCCGTCTGTCTTTGTGTCTCCTGTGTCTGTCTGTCTGTCTGTCTGTCTGTCTGTCTGTCTGTCTGTCTGTCTGTCTGTCTGTCTGTCTGTCTGTCTGTCTGTCTGTAAATCAAAGCCTACAATTCTTATAATTGCCTCCGAAGGCCTATATAGAGCATGCATCCAGCCATGCAATGGTCCCTCTCTGATTCAGGACCCTCGTTAATTCTTCCTCAGCCCTTCTCAGCCCTGGATCAAATCCGATCACATCCGCTGACCTCAACGGCGCCGCTGAGACGTCAGACCAACAGCCTTCGTGGTCCTACAGAGTGGGGTGGGGATTGGGGAAGGATGAGGGGGACCGTTTAGACACGATCAGTTACCTCGGTCGATTAAAGTCCTCAAGTCAATGGCATCGCGTATATGTATACTTCAGAATCCGAGAAAGAGGAGGAGGTATACGATTCTCACAACAGAGAAGAGAATAATGGATAATTATAGCTATGCATGGTGTCTGCGTCAAACACGGTTATGACTCTCTGCCTTCGTCTGTATATATGTCCGTGCAGTCTGCGATTGCGTTTCGCTGAATGTATATGTCTGTTTCCGTCTGTCTGTCTGTTTCTGTCTGTCTCTGTGTGTTTCTGTCCGTCTCTCTGTGTCTGTCTGTTTCTGTGTGTGTCTCTATGTCTGTCTCTCTGTTTCTGTCCGTCTCTCTGTGTCTGTCTGACTGTTTCTGTCCGTTTATCTGTGTCTGTCTGTCTGTTTCTGTCCGTCTATCTGTGTCTGTCTGTATTTTTATGTCTGTCTGTTTCTGTCTGTCTCTCTGTGCTTGTCTGTCTGCACATGTCTTACTATATCTGTAGATGCTTCTCAGCCTCATGACTGGATATGTATCATGTGTCTGCCTTGAGGTCTATCTGTCAGTCTCTCTGTATGTCTGTTTGTGTCTGTCAGCCTGTCAATTTCTCTATCAGCCTCTGCCTGTCTGTATGTCTGTATGTCTGTCTTATCCACGCGCCCATGGATGCATGATTCAAGTCACGTCATGGGTCCTGCTTGTCTGTCGGCGTGTATGTCTATATATCTGTTTCGCTGTGTCTGTCTGTCTCCGTCTCTCGGTCTTTCCTGTTATCTCTTCTTCTACGCAGATACGTCTCTTTCTTACGGTGCAGCTGAAAGAGTCATGCGTGCTTCAAACGGGAGATAGGGATGTCTATAGTGATTCCGAGGAGACTAATTCAGATCATAGCAGAAGAGATTATTTATAAGCACGCATGCAATGCAAAGCAATGCAATACAATGCAATACAATGCAATACAATGCAAGCATACAATGCAATACAATGCAATGCACGAATGCAATGCAATGCAATGCACGAATGCAATGCAATGCAATACAATGCAATACAATGCAATACAATGCAATACAATGCAATACAATGCAATACAATGCAATACAATGCAATACAATACAATGCAATACAATGCAATGCAATGCAATACAATACAATGCAATACAATGCAATACAATGCAATACAATGCAATACAATACAATACAATGCAATACAATGCAATACAATACAATGCAATACAATGCAATGCAATGCAATACAATACAATGCAATACAATGCAATACAATGGAATACAATGCAATACAATGCAATACAATGCAACACAATGCACACACACACAGTCTCAATGTCTTCATCGATAATTAAACGTCTATAGACCGGCAGATTATGCATCTGCGTTTTTGAGTCACATGCAACAGTCATAACCGAGACTCCATGCAGGCTGTCGTGTATACAAAACATATTATAATTATGTGGCCTTGACCTATATCACAGTATAATGCATTGCAAGGTCTTTGCTATGTGGCATACGAGGCAACAGTATTATAGCAAAGATGTGCCATGGTGATTGTTGCAGTTTAAGGTCACTGTGTGATAACAGCGATCGTTAGCGACGCCCTCCTTTCTCATCCATGCTTGGGACTGGCGCTGTCAGAGCGCTATATCAGTGACTGAGTTTAGTGTGGAGGTATTATAGGGTGCATGTTGCTGTTCCATGAACGAATGAACGAACGAATGAATGAATGAATGAATGAATGAACGAACGAATGAATGAATGAATGAATCAATCAATCAATCAATCAAACATGTCCCACATATCCGTAATATAAAGTGTCACGTGCACATCAGTCGCGGAAATGCATGCACATTAAGTCTATTTGCGCTATAAAAAAAAATATTCAATCAATCATTCAATCAATCAATCAATGGTTTGTGTCATATCAAGGATAATTAGTGTCGCCCTCGTCCTTTCTCCAGGCTTGGGACAGGCCATGCCTGCAATGTACGAGCATGCAGTGCAGGCCATGGCTGAATGTACAAAAAGAGGAGTTTCATTGCTATAATTGAATCAGCCGCTGCACGGTTGCATGCATTCTGTCAATGCCAGTCCCAAGCCTGAATAAAAGAGGAGGGTGACACTAATCAACTTTGATATGACGTCATCCGGCAGGGTCCTTAAACAGCAACAAGATAATAATAATAATAAATTGACAGTCCATGGAATTGATAGCTCAATGCATCTGAATTATGCGCTTCATGAGTCATCGTATCATAATAATAATTACAGGCACAGCCTCCTCAGTGCAAACTGCAACTGTCACAATATCTGAATGCATGCATGTGCGATCAATACGTGCGGCAGAGTTAGTTCAAGTAAACTCTTTCTATTGAGTACACACTGCAGCGTATCTATAATAAAGCAGACGCAAATCGAAGCGTACACGCAGACGTACTGCTGAGGGTACTCGGACACAAAACAATGCTTCTGGACACACAGACAGTCACAAACAGAAAGACAGACAGACTTAAAAACAGATATATAGACAGGCAGGCAGGCAGACAGACAGGCGTTATTATTTGGTCAATTCTGTCTCTCCTGATCAAAGACAGTCACACAGACAGGGACAAACAGACAGACACAAAGACAGACAGACAGGGACAGACATACGGAGAGACAAAGACAGACACACAGACAGACATGCAAGCCGACATAGAAGGACGGTCGAGAGACAGGCAGGACAAGTCCGCCTGAGTCCTATGTAAACACAGATGTTGGGCAGACGGCCTGACCTAAATAAGCGCGCGTCTGCGTTGCGTACGGGACAATCGCACGTGGTAGAGAAATACCGCTCGAAGAAACACTAACGACGCTGTCTCATCTCCCGTTATAAATACATCAATGCAATATTTGACGATGAGCGTTCTAAACCCTATATGAAAAGAACAACACGCTGCCACGTGCGAATTGTACTTCCACGGGCGAAAAGGTCACAGGTCGCCCAGAACAGTTACCAGGGCTAAACTATTAAAACTCCCAGCAACACAGACAGTCTGTCGCACACCATACATGCACGGCGCACAGGCCTTGGGTCCATTATTAAGGTATTGATTGGTGTAAGGATTAGGTCAGTGTTTCAAGAGCATAACGGTGTCGCAATAAATCTCACAACACTCGGTGCAGTTTACCAACTGGTTTAATGCCAATAACGCGTCATTCTGTCGCGGACATAAGCCATGCAAATACGTAACGCGTCATCCAAACTTATACCAAGGAACTCCATTATTTTATACATACATCATACATGCATCACACATGTACATGTATATATATATGCATATCATATATATATATATATATATATATATATATGCAATATGCATAATCATATTATATATAATTATATATATATATATCTATATCGAAGAACGTGTGGATTTAGAGTGTTGAGCATTACGCATGCGCGTGATTTATGGCGCACGCGTGAGGCATCTGAGACTCTGAGAGCGACCGACATAAAGATGTCCGGCTGTCTGTCTGTCTATATATATATTTTTATATATATACATATATATATAGGCTATGTGTGTGTCCATTATTAAGGTATATATATATATATAATTATATATATATATATATATATATATACTCACTACAACGATGCAAGATACTAACATTGCAGAAATGTAGTCACGTGACCGTCTAATAATGTAGGCACGCATGCATGAATGTGTCATGCATGTGGGGGGGGGGGGTTGGCACTGTAAGGAGCGAGGGAAGGCGGGAGCAAAGGAGGGAGATGTAGGGAGGGTGGCAGGGTGTTCAGAGGCTGTATAACACATCCTTGGTCTCACATATATAACCTTTAATTGAATCGAACAAATCTTGTGAAGACATGCAGATTTATGGAGTCGAATGACAGAATCGCTTATGTATCCACGTTGCATGCATTTCCAGCTAGATACATTAATGCAATATGTTGTCCGCCACTGTTCGTGTTCATACTCTGAGTCTATAGAAACTGTGCAATTGTGCATGCATGTATACTATCCTTGAGTAGCGCTAAATAAATTTTTGGAATATAGATGACTAAACAGTGTTTAATCCACCAGAGTCTAGACTAAACACTACATGGCATGCATGCAAAAATGTGCATTATTTTGTTCATAGACGACTTTGTCATCTTTAGAATGCACGCTGCTTGAGTCACTGGCTAACGCAATGGATGTATCATATATAGACTATGCATAAAGACCGGGTGTCTGTACATGCATAACATAATGTAATAAGGCAACCTATAATACCTATCCCATGCACAATTGGACCAACCACAGCGAAGCTTATGTAAGATTACACATGCAGAAGCCAAACAGAGATAACTGCTTGCCACTATACATACACAGGACTGTATATAGGCTATATATATGTATATATATATATATATATATATATATATATATATATATAGGCTATATAATAGTCTGTATATTACGAAATGCGAGAAGATACGATTTATATTGCACGTAGTATGATACACTTAAACTTATACTGATGTAAAATCCAGGGTTGTATACATATACATATATATATACATATTATAAAAAAATGTAATTATATAAAATTATTTAATGTATATATATCTGCATAACTGTATGTACGGTAATAAAATATATTATACATAAACAGGACATGTACTGTTTTGAAACATTATATGAAATGAAATAGCTATAGCGATGACTGATTGAGCAGAGTCAAGGGTCCGCTTTGCAGAATCCCATATATTATATATATAAAATACAGTATATAGGTGATATATATATATACAATTATACATTAATGTGGCTCTCGTATATTTTGCACTCATGCATGCCTGATGCAAGTTTTACCGTCTAGATAGATAGAAGCATGTGCTGCAATTTAATGAGGGGTGGGGATGGTATACCGCAATGGTATTAGCAAGGTATATACTATATAGTGCATAGAAATTGATGTAGTTTAATGCAAGATAATTATGCGAATTCAGACAAAAAGAAAGATGCTCGGTAAATTAATGCAATGTAATTAAATTGAGTTAACAAGTGCTAAGACCATATGTGAGAAGATCTAATTACTAAGACTTAAGTGCCAAGACTCAAGTGCTATGACTTAAGTGCTATGACTTAAGTGCTATGACTTAAGTGCTATGACTTAAGTGCTATGACTTAAGTGCTATGACTTAAGTGCTATGACTTAAGTGCTATGACTTAAGTGCTATGACTTAAGTGCTATGACTTAAGTGCTACGGCTCAGATGCCAAGACCTAAGTGCTAGCATTTAAGTGATAACATTTAAGTGCATGCTAAGGCACCAAGATCTAAGATTCAAGTGCTTAGGTGCTTAGGTGCCAAGTCCTTCGACTTAAGTGCTAAGTCTTAAGTGATAGACTATGACTCAAATGTTAGGAGTTAACTGCTATGACTCAAGTGTTAAGACTGAAGTGCTATGACTGAAGTGCTAAGACTGAAGTGCTAAGACTGAAGTGCTAAGACTGAAGTGCTATGACTCAAGTGTTAAAACTGAAGTGCTATGACTCAAGTGTTAAGACTGAAGTGCTATGACTCAAGTGTTAAGACTGAAGTGCTATGACTCAAGTGTTAAGAGTTAAGTGCTAAGACTTAGAAAGCGTATCGAGTTTCAGTGGTCCCGTTTGTCTGCATGTTATTGATAGACCCATGATACTATATATATATAAAGTTTCACACACTCACAGAAATGCATGCACATTACGTCAATTTGCGCTATAAAAATAAATGTTCAAATTATAGTATAGCTGAATGACCTCAATGCTTGAAGGCTTCTGAAAAGCTCATTCGTCATATTCGTCTGCATAGAGAATTAAGAAAAGAGATCTGAATAAATGGTTGTGTCTCGAGTTAAAAGCAGAGTCAGTAACTCGAGAAAGCTAAACACGAGTCGAGTGAATCGAGTTAAAAGCAAGAAACAATGTCTGAAATGTATCATTATTGTACGCATGCGCTTTAACATATCACAAGTAGTTTTCGATAACGAATTTTTTACTCCAGGCATTTATGCATCTATCTTTCCAATAATTTCATTTCTCCCTCTTGGGCACGCATGGGTGCATATGTGCTTGCATGCTCTAATTGGTTATAGCGTGCTGGATTTTCAACCCCCTGCTTCTGGGTGTGGGGTTTATAAATCACGACGATACATGCATATATATACTATATGAGTATGTATATGCATGCATATATATATACTATATGAGTATGTATATGCATGCATATGCGCAGATCATACATACAATTTCATAATTTGATATACACATAATGCGAATGTAAATGCATGCACACGTGACATCCATACAATTAGATACATGCATATATGCATACATACAGTTTACACAAGCCATAATTATATATATATATGTATTGTATAATGCGCTGATATGCCTTTGACTAGTATTATGCTAAATCGTATATTAATACATATACGAGAACGTCAGTGCTATAATAGGTGCATGTGTACTTGTATATGTGCAATGTGCATAGATAGATAGGATCCGGTGGATCCAGGGTTTGGTCCAGGGCAGCTGCTGCTGCCGTATATATTTTATATATCTATATATATATATACGAGTTCATGGACCATATGCAAATAAGGAGGAAACGACGACAGCAGCTGCTGCTGATGCTGCTGTTGCTGCTGATGCTGCTGCTGCTGCTGATGCTGCTGATGCTGCTGATGCTGATGGCAAATGCATGGAGGCTGAGAAAGAGATATATGTATATATATATATATATATAGAGAGAGAGAGAGAGAGAGAGAGAGAGAGAGAGAGAGAGAGAGAGAGAGAGAGAGAGAGAGAGAGAGAGAGAGAGAGAGAGGGAGGGAGGGAGGGAGGGAGAGACAGAGAGACAGAGGAGAGAGAGAGCCATGGATGGATCTCGATTAGGATGATTTATTATATATACGATGTCGCATCGGCAATTGGCACCGACGGACTGACGGACAGGGTGCATATCGAATGGGCTCAACAGGGAATAGGAGAAGAAGGACGATGGGAAAGAGGATGAGGATGAGAAGGCGGAGAAGGATATGGAGAGACATTAGGAGAAGAAGGAGGGGAAGGAAGAAAAGAAGGAGGAGGGGAGACGGATAGGAAAGAGGAAGAAAATGAGTATACAGAAGGCAGAAAAAGAGGAGGAGAAGAATAAAGAGGAGATGATTGAGAAGGGAAAGGAGAAGGTGAACGAGAAAGAATATGGGAAGTTGAAGGAAGAGTATACAGGAAGAGAAGAAAGAGGAGAAGAGAGATAAATGAGAAAGAAATAGAAGAATTAAGGAGGAGAAGAGGAAGGAGAAGTAGTTTGAGGAAGAGGAGAAGGATAGGACAGAAATTAAGAAGAGAAGAAGGAGGCCGATTGCAAGGAGGAAAGGAAAGGGAAGAACGTGGACGAGAAGGAAGAGGAGAAGGAGGAGAACGAAGAGAAGAAGTATAGGAATAAAAGGAAGAGAACAGAAGAAAGAGGAAGTGGGGGGATGATGACTGATAAAGAGAAGGAATAAAGTTGAAGAGAAGAATTCAGGAGCAAGAACCCAGATAGAGGAGAAGAAGGAGAAGGCGAGTGAAGCTGAGAGAGTGATATGAGAAGGAAGAGAAGAGACAAGGATGAGGGAGAACGAGAATGAGAGAGGATAATGGATTGGTTTAGGAAAGAGAGACAGAGAGAATGAGAGAGAAGGTTGGAATGTTGAGAACATCAGAGACAGGAAGCGAGAGGTATCAAGAGACGTATATGCGTCGGTAAGAGGTGAGAATGAAGATGGAGAGGAAGAGAGAGACAGACCGACAGATAGACACAGAACGAAGAGAGGGAAGGAAACAGAGAGAGAGAGAGAGAGAGAGAGAGAGAGAGAGAGAGAGAGAGAGAGAGAGAGAGAGAGAGAGAGAGAGAGAGACAGAGACAGAGACAGAGACAGAGACAGAGACAGAGACAGAGACAGAGACAGAGACAGACAGAGAGAGACAGAGAGAGAGAGAAAAAGAGAGACAGAGACAGAGACAGAGACAGAGACAGAGACAGGGAGAGAGACAGACAGACGCAGACACAGTCAAAGACAGAGACAGAGAGAGACAGCGAGAGGGAGAGAGAGAGAGAGAAAGACACAGACACAGACACATTCAAAGGCAGAGACAGGGAGAGGGAGAGAGAAGGAGAGTGTTATATAGGAACGCGGATGGTTAGCTGCGCTGCAGATGAACGGATTAATGGATGAATCTTGTCGGAATCCCAGCGGATGTCATGAATAGAAATGAGCATCGTATAGGTTGTGCGGAGACAGACAGACAGACAGACAGACAGACAGACAGACAGATAGACAGACGGACAGACAGACAGACAGACGGACAGACAGACAGACAGACAGACAGACGGACAGACAGACAGACAGACGGACAGGCAGACAGACAGACAGACAGACTGACAGACAGACGGACAGGCAGACAGACAGACAGACAGACTGACAGACAGACGGACAGGCAGACAGACAGACAGACAGACAGACTGACAGACTGACAGACAGGCAGACAGACAGACAGACAGACGGACAGACAGATAGACAGACAGACGGACGGACAGAAAGACAGACGGACAGACGGAAACACAGACACACAGACACACACAGACATACAGAAGGAAATGGGAGTGACAAAGAAAGAAAGAGCAATGCAAAGAAACTGACAGACACGGACAAATACGCAGACACAAAGAGACAGACACACAGACAGCTAGACAGACAAGCAGACATGCACCAAAATGGCTGCACGCCGACGACTGACAATTATTCAGGGCATAATATATACAACGATTATAGAAAGAAGAGAAAGAATTACCATGGCAACAGCCGACCTGGGAAAAGAAGTAAATAATAAAACCACGCTTTCCATGAATGTATAAAGATAATGGGATTCGAAAACCCTGACCATAATATTATAATGCATGAAGATATTTTCCTCCACATACCATTATATCACATGCATGGACGCCCGCACATAGGGGCAAGAGGGACACTTCCCCATCCCCCTGGAAAATTGAAATTTCCTATTTTTAGCTACCACTTCGTGATTTTTCGCAAATTTCTTCGCACTATAGTGCTAATGTCATTATAACGATACATAAAGTGAAATTGAGACATTTACATTTAGAAACCTCTGTGAAAAATACATCTGTTCTTAATTTTCTGCTTTGCCTTTTGACAAATTTTTGAAGCTCCTGCCCAACATTTTTTTTGCCCCTCCTGCAAAAATTTCTGCGGGCGCCCATGATCACATTTGGGGTTACATGTAACTAATAACAACGGGGGTCACCAAAAGGACATATCAACTGGAAACTTCAATAGGATACATGCATACCTTGAATTGGTCCTGTTACAAGAATAAATGTTGGCAATTGCAACCCATATTTATTGCAATTAGGCCTATAAAATTATTATTTCGTCAGCTGCTATCAAATCAAATATCTGCATAATGCACAAAGGAATAATATTGTGATGACAATAACGACTGCAATAACAATAACGACTGCAATAACAATAACGATTTCAATAGTAACGATAAACACGAATGCAATAAATAATGACAATAGGGATCGCAATAAGGACGCCATCAAACACTAATACTATAAAAAAATACCGATGGCGATTACAATAAAATAATATATCAATAGCAATTGAGATGAGGGTAGTCATATAGAAGAAAAATCAAAAACAACGATAAAAATAATATTTAATAGTAATAATAGTAATAATAATAATAATAATAATAATAATAATAATAATAATAATAATAATAATAATAATAATAATAATAATAATAATAATAATAATAATAATAATAATGACAACAACAATAATAATAACAATAATCTAACAATAACATACAATAAGCAATGAATACAATAAAAACAATAATAAAATAATGATAATAGCAAAAATAGCAAAATTATGACAATCAAAAGAGCAACAGAAAAAACACCGACAACATCAGCAACAACAACAAAGAAAAGCAACGCCTACCTTCAATCTATACATGCATGTTTGCATGTTGTAGACGATGTGACAACAATTGTCGACTGTTGTTGATCTGCATAAAAAGAAAACAAAAAGAGTTTCAATGAAAATGAATTTCTAGGAGAAATATTAAAGCACACAATATTAGTCGTTGAGTTAATAATCATCATTGCCATAGGCCTACTGCATGATGCGAAGCCTCGTTCTCGTCATCAGTATGCGGATTACTCTCTACTCATTGTCAACGACGTCGTCAATTCAGTCGTCATCATGATCATGATCATCATGATCATGATCATCATGATCATGATCATCATCATCATCATCATCATCATCATCATCATCATCATCATCATCATATCATATCATATCATATCATCATCATCATCATCATCATCATCATCATCATCATCATCATCATCATCATCATCATCATCATCATCATCATCATCATCATTATCATCATCATCATCATCATCACCATCATCATCATCGTCGTCGTCGTCGTCGTCATCATCATCATCATCATCGTCGTCGTCGTCGTCATCATCATCACTGTCATTCGGCTTTGCCGTCTAGCAGTATAATATCTATAGTATGAATGCCTGTCTGTCTGTGTGTCTGTGTGTCTGTGTGTCTGTCTGTGTGTCTGTGTGTCTGTCTGTATAAGGGTGTAAGTCTGTATGTTTGTCTGACTGCACGCACCTAATAAGTTTGTATATGTATAAGTCTGAATGTGTACGCCTATATTTATGTCAGTCTGTCTCTCTTATTTCCCCACCCCACCTCCCACCAAGCCATCTCCTGTAAATCTATATTCATTTGACTTAACTCAAACAAGACAGAATAATTTCTTTAGGGTAAATTTCAGCCGACGCAATCGAAATGGCGATGACCTCATTACATAACATCGGGTCAGACAGCAGATGTAACAGTTCGTTGCAGCAGACATACAGGGAATGAGGAGGAGGGGAGAGGAGGGGAGGGCAAGGAGGAAAGGAGAGGAAAAGGAGCAGGAGGGATGGGAAGAGAAGGAGGAGGAGAAGGAATAGGAGGAGGAGAAAGAGCAGGAGGGATAGGAGTTTGAGGGGAGGACAAGGAAGAGCAGGAGGAGGAGGATCTGCAGGACGAGGATGAGAAGGAGAAAGAGGAACAGGAAGAAGAGGAAGAGGAGAAGAAGGACGAAGTATAGAAGAATTAAGAAGAAGAAAGCATGTAATGTCTGGAGAAGGAGAGAAAGAGCAGGAGGAGGAAGAGGGGAAAGAATCGATGAAGGGCAGAGGATCGAGGAGGACAATGCGAAACATCTCAAATAATGGGAAGAGAAGATCAGAAAAACGTAGAGTACAAGAGAACAGATGAACGTTGAGATGGAAGAGTACAATGATTATGGAGAGTGGAAACAGTGAGGAGTATATAGTAGAATAAAGTGGACGAGGATGAATGAAAGAAGGAAGAATGAAGAAGAAGAGGAAATATAAAGAGAAATTAATTAATTAGAGACTGCAGAGGATATGTATAGCCTACATGTATGGATGAGGTACACAAGTGCATGGAAGTGGAGGACGAATAAGAAGATCCGATTGGAGGACAGGAGAGGACAATGCGAAGGACATAAAGGAAGGAATGGTTGACAAAGGAAACAAGAAGACTTACGAGGCAGACAGACTGCATGGAATGAATGAATTGAGTCGATGCAATTGACGACTGCAGTTTAGTTGTCGCTTCAGGTGTGTATACACGCTGCATGGTTTATATGACCATTAAGAGTTTTGCAAGGCAACCATGGGTCTATTCAATATATAAAATTTATAGGTAGGCCTATACTTCATATATACACACACATATATATAGGCCTATATACATACAAGTATTGTATATATATATATACAAAAAGGAAAATCCATCACTGGAGTTAAAGACTGGAGGCGACATCCACTTCCTCGAGCATATAATACGTCCTTCGTTTGCTGGTCGCAGTCTTTTCATTCAATGCACGCATATAAAACTCGTATACAGTCTGCATACACATACAACTTCAATCAATAAATCGTTGCTTCGGTTTCATAGAAGTTCAGACATCGCTGGATTTTGTACTATATATTCCTAATAATTATTTTGCTGCAGTGCTTGAAAACGAAGTTGAATTGATATAGAGGCTGCAGACTGGCATTTGCTATTTATCTATATCCGTTGGTTCATCAATCAATCAGTCAATCAATCAATGAAGTTGAGTCAGTCAACCAATCAGTCAACCAACCATCAACCAGTCAGCCAAACAATCAACCAACCAATCAAGAATCAATCAGCTAGTCAATCAATTAACTGACCAATCAATCAGTCGAGCAATAAATCAATCAATTAGTGAAGCCGGTCAGTCAGTCGGTAGGTATACGTTCATCCGTCCATCCATCCACGCATCGATGTAGCATATATAGGCCTACATTTACACCAGTCCATGCATATCGGCCTAAATAAATAGGTAACTGCTCATCTGGTCATCAAATCAGTGAAGGAGTATATCTATAGGATACTCAAACCCTCACATCACCCATCATAACAAAGGCCAGCTCTAAGCCAATCGGCAAACGATCGACGACGCCCTTAGAGGAGTGTGTGGGGTGGGGTGTGAGGGGTGGGGTGTGAGGGGTGGGGTGTGAGGGGTGAGGTGCGAGGGGTGGGTGAGGGTGGGGTAGAGTTGAAAGGGTGATGAATGACCGTGCATGCATGTGACAGATGTGAGGGTGGACTGCATGCAGCAGTGGACAAAGGGGGACGATGGCAGATGGACATAAACAATGGTCAACGGGTCAAACAAACAGACATCGGTCATCAGCGTATAATACATGAGACGATGGGGCACGGATCCAACCGAAGATACACAGACAGACATACAGGCTGCAGATAAGCGATACATGATAGCGCTATATAGATAAACATCGCGATATGAAATGTATTTGAGTAGCGCTCTTATTAATGTCTCGGTCGTTGTAAGGCGTATAGTACATGGCAGAACAACGTCTGCAGGGTATATAGAATGACCTGTCCAATGTCCATGCATGCAGTCTGAATCTAGGCTGTTTGTGTTTGCTTTGGGATTGGCCCACGCCGGAGAACGCTTGCCAACGTGAAATCCAACCGTCTGCATGCAGGTGATCATGCAGATTATATACACTGCATGTGAATACAAAGCTGTATATATATATAGTGTATACTGTATTAATAGTGTATACTCTGAATATATATATATGTATATGCAAAATTGCAAATTCATCCACCACATCTGCATGTATTCATTATAGGCCTACAGATATATTCAATTATTCATGGATGCAGAGACCCCATTAATTTTGTCCAATGATACTTCAATCTGATAATGGGATCCATGGCACTGATATAATT
>OX243814.1:40994155-41019317 GCA_945859605.1 Lumbricus rubellus
TTTCCCAAAGGCAAATTTAGAAAAACTTAATGGAAATTAATGGATAAGACATTCGATGTTGGAAACTATATTATAGCACCATAGCAAGTTGTTGAGTTTTCGTTGCTGGTGAGAGATTGGAGCGAACCATTAAGGTCGTAGCTATAAGGGGTGTTGTGGGCGCTTCAACACCCCGAAGTGAAAATTGTTTAAAAAATGATTTAATGCATTTACAAGCGCACAATGTAAGAACTACAGTGTGCAATGTTTTAACCTCCCATGCAGAACCCGCAGAATATCGCGATTTCAGAAGAAGAAGAAGAAGAAAAGCATGAAATTTGATCGTTTGACTCCGCGGTAAACGGTTTTCTAGGAAAAATTCTATAAAAGCTGGTGATGACTAATAAAGGTCATCAGAAATTTCGACGACTAAAAAATTTAGCCGAAAAGTTGCTGCAAACATGTACACCCCACCCCAATTCAAATCCTGGCTGCGGCCTTGCTAACCATAATGTTATAACTATAGAGCCTAAAATTAATGCACTTAATTCCTGAATTGCAGAGAGTTCATGAAAACGCATGCAATGACAGCTCGCATGCTAAGTGCATGCATAATTATTGTAGGCTACATGCATCCAAAAATAGAATCAATGCATATTCATGAAAATCAGAATATTAAAACGACACAGCTGCACGAACAACGACCCCCACCCCACTCCACCACTCCTCCACCCTTTACCCTGACCCCCACCCCTCAACCCCCCACCCGACCCCCACCCCCACATGAGTGCATTTCGTACAAAACCTTTGACCTTTCCATAATCCTTACACCGTCAATATAGACTGGTCCACACTGTAGCGTATACATGCTGCAGTCTGATATACCTCCTCCCCCACGTAGGCCTATAGGCCTATATAGTATATGTATATGTAAATATGTATGTGAATATATAATTTATATAAATATACACATATATATATATATAATACAGAGGCCTATAATTATACATGCGTGTCGTCTGCGGCGCATGCGCATACAGCCATCCTCTTATAATAGGCATAGACTATAATACGTACACAGACGTCCATCGTGTAGACTATATTATTAGACCCTGTATACGGACGATGCATCGTTACGACGCGTCATCTCAAGACTTGTTGACACAGACTGCATGATTGTGGCCGACCGACGATGTGCTATATATATATATATATATATATATATATATATATATATATATATATATATATATATATATATAATGTATTATATATATACTACATTATTATACAGTGTGGTCCATACAGCCATGCACAGCCACAGCCATAATATTATAGCCATGACATTATATATATATATATATAATACACTATATATAATATAGACCATATTATATATAAATTATATATAGTCTATGCTGCGCTTCACGCACATCATGCAAGCGATCCATTTATTTGCCAATGTCGTCTGCAGCTCCTCTGCTGACGTAGGCAGCTTTAGACACCGTACTATATATATATATATATATAATATATATATATATTCATTGGATCGGTGCATAGTATTATATATATAATATATATATATAACGTCTAATATAATTTAATATACATAGTCTGATCTCGACAGATTTATGCGGTCTCGGTTACCGATATATCCTGAGAGGATCTTTATATATATAGTCCTATATATATATAGTCCTATATATAATATATATAATATATATATAATATTATAAACCGGTCTAATTATGGCTATGCAGCCTACAACAGTCGACGTCACAGACTATAGCCTACATATATAGACTATAGGTATCAATACTATACTAATGTCAAGGTCTAATATGAATAAATATATATATATATATACATATAAACGTATCTCCTGAAAATTGACCAGATAAAGGATCTCCAAATTAGCGAGTTCTTTTTTCGACTCGAACACGGTCTCCTTCCTTCGGTATTCCAAGGTTACCTCCCTCACGCCTCTGACATCCATTCGCATTTCACTAGGAATTCATCTGCTTTTCGCCCTGTCAAAGCTCAATCTAATACTAGGCGGTTTACTATTAAATCTTATGGCACTAAAGTATGGAACACAATACCAATTGACATTCGTCAATCGAGTAGTCTGCAGGTACCGTAAAACGGGGTTGCTTTGGCCCAAATTTTCGGGAAAACTTCTGTCCACTCCCCCACAACAGAGCAATGAGCTTGAGCAAAGTGTTAAAGGAAGACATGGGATTGATAGAATAGAACATGTGCTTATTTCTTACATATGTTGGAAATAAATTTAATTTTTAATTTTTTTGTGTGTGGACAAAGTCACCTCGGGGGTCGGGGTGACTTTGGCACACAGTGGTTTTGTCGTTATTAGACAAAGTAAACCTATTGCGGGGGTGACTTTGGCCCAGGGAATGTGTTTTAAAAAATATATAAACTTATAATAACACAAAAATGACACTGGTACTGGTACTTGTAAAAGACTTGTAAAGGACTACTGCGAAGTCATAATTATGACAATTGAAATGTTCGTGAACTCCATATGCTTTTCAATATCAATTAATCACTTTGAACAATGTCTACACTGAAAACTAACACAAAATGACTGTGGAGCTGTATTGGTACTTACAAAAGACTTGTAAAAAGATTGGTGAGAAGTCGACTGACTAATGAAACGTCCACGAATTCCATTTACTTTCCAATGTAGGGACTTGGTGCAATTCTCCTGCAAATCTTTTCTTTGATGGAGGAATTTTTAAAATTGCTGCTGTATGGTAATATCTGATCCACATTTGAAGGCCAGTTCCAGCTCATATCACTTCTATCTAAACAGCTGACTTGAGCTCCTCGTTTTTTTCTTTGACCATGCCATGAAATTGTTCACATTCGTACATGTGACTATAACAGTCACTTTTCAAGAAAGTGGTACCGTATGCTCAACCAAAAACCAGTCAAAATATCTTAGAAAGTGAAGTTTAAGCAAATACATTTATTAATTTTGACAAAAACGTAATATATACATCGTCAGCAGTAACTTATAATATGGGCCAAAGTCACCCCAAATTTCGGCCAAAGTCCCCCCCAAAAATGTTCTTGCATTTTTAACTTACTTACTAGCAACATCGCGGAAGAAACGGTGCGCCATACACATGCCATTATAATGTACATTGACAAGTGTAATTGTCACCCACGGTATTATTGACGGTAGTTCTCACAGAAAAATAATTTTGCACATCTTAAAATTATCCATTTTTCAAGGTGTGCAAACAAATGTGAAAAATTTCAACAAATATTACAATGAAATCAATCAAATCACTTTTAAATATTCGTTATATAATGACATTTCATCAGCTGTAAAGCATTTCAAAACCACGTGATAACTACGGAAGCTGGGAGGTGTGCAAACTAATTTTTCAATTTGGGCCAAAGTCACCCAGCAGGGCAAAGCAACCCCGTTTTACGGTATTTAAAAAGAAACTTCGTGTTCTTCTACTCTCCTCCACTAATGCTACTTGAAGTGCACATGACCATGTGTAGTTAAGATTTTAGTTAAGTACTTAGTTAAGTTTGTTTCTCTATATGCTCTTGAAAATATAAGCTTTTCTGCAATCTGTCATCACCTAATTTGTTTTAGTCTCTTTCTTTTAAGCTATCTTGATTAATTTTTCTTGGGACTTTTTTACTTGGGTGACCCTTCCCAGCGGGATGTCCATCCCTTTTGGGCCCCCCTTTGTAGCCAATGCATGCATGTTTTGTACTTTTATTGTTTTCTTGTTTTCTGGTTGCAATAAAGTGAATTGTATTGTATTGTATAAATATGTGTTGAGTCATTCCCTCCATGGCTACAATTATTTTTTGCAACGTGTGCATAATTTCTATAAGCAGACGTCATAAGTAGGTAGGAAAGCAGCAGTTTAACGATTCAGCTCTGTTCTTGATGATGTTGCGCCGTAGTAGTTCATTTTTGAATTTTTATATGAGTAGCGCCTTTTCTCTTTCTTTCGTTCCAATGAGAGAGAGAGAGAGAGAGAGAGAGAGAGAGAGAGAGAGAGAGAGAGAGAGAGAGAGAGAGAGAGAGAGAGAGAGAGAGAGAGAGAGCGAGAGAGAGAGAGAGAGAGAGAGAGAGAGTCTAATGCAGACGGACAGATACGGAGAGATACAGAGGGAGATACAGACATACACACGGACATACAGACGGATACGGATAGATAGAGACAGGTATGGAGATACAGATGGATACTAAAAGATAAGAGATATACTGAGAGATACAGAGATATACTAAGAGTTAAGAGATATACTGAGGGATACAGAGATATACTGAGAGATAAGAGATATATACTAAGAGATACAGAGATATACTAGAGGTAAGAGAAATACTGAGAGATAAATACTAAGAGTTAAGAGATATAAGCTTACTGAGAGATACTGCAGAGGATTACCAAGAGATAAGAGATATATTGAGAGATACAGAGATATACTGAGAGATACTGACAGTGCAGATGGATGTAAACAGATTCAGACAGACACAGACAGATACAGCCAAAGATGCAGACAGATACATAGAGATACATAGATAAAAAGATATACATCGAGACAGAGATATACAGAGACATGATACAGAGAATAATGCATATACCGACTTCTATAATTAGAAATAATCAAATTTATGTTGTGCCAATTTAAAAGAAAAACGATTGGGGTTATATATAGGTACGTTCTCTGCGATATAGATATTAGATACATTACATGGGATACTACATGGAATGAAGAACTGCATGGAGGCTCATCAAGTAATCAAAAGCAGTGCACAGAAATCGAGAAGAGTCTCCAGTGGTCGGCACACGCAAACGCGTAGAACCCACTCAATTAAGGTTGACAGGCGAAACCATTAATTTTCAGAGTCACCATCAGACGAAGTTGAGTCGACAGAGAGTCAGAGACTAATGGCTTTTGGTAATTGCTTTGAAATACGAGTGAATGCACGGGTTCGAAACCTCCCCCATGTATAGTAGACAGCCATATTGAATACATGCATGCATGCAAGTCCATGGCATGGACTCTATATACATGTATTTGATCATCACCATGCGTCATGCATAAATGCTTGCGCTTCATAAATACAGAAAAATGTGTAATGGTGCAGAATGCCCTTTTGTGGTTGAATCTGTCCGCCGCATTGTGGATTTTAAATTCGTTGTTTTATAAACAAATAATTATATATTATATATATTATATAATAATATATTATTTATATATATTTAATTTATATAGCGACAAGGATCATGTCTATGCAGTCTGCAAGTATAAATAAGACCATAATACGATACACAGTTTTCGGTTTGGTTACTAACCGTGAGGGGGTTCATACACCCACCCCACATGGGCGCCCGCAGAAATTTTTGCAGGAGGGGGCAAAAAAATTTTTATGGTCACGGTTAAATTTTTCAGTGGCGAGAGCACAAAAAATGCAGCACTTTAAATTAAAAACACGGGCATTTTTTCAAAGAGGCTTCTTAACCTTTATTATCCCAGACACAGAAATAGTCATTCTATCACTTTTAAACTTTGTTATTATACAGTTTACCACCTAGATAGAGGCAATTAGTAAAAAAAATAATTTATTTTCTGTTCATATAAAAATTATATACAGGGTGCGCCAAAAAAAAAGACCCCCCCTAGGTTTTTTGCCAATATCTTGGCCAAAATTAAGAATTTTCGAATGAAATTTTACAGAATTATAGACAATTTATATTTACATATGATGGCCAGATTTCATCAAAATATTTCGAACAGAACAAAAGTTATGCCACTTTTAGGGAGGTCACCCCCCGTTTTTTGACGTTTCAAAAACGAAACGCAGTTCTTTTAAGGTTTTTTGCGAATATCTTGGCCAAAAATAAAAATATCGAAATGAAAGTTTACTGTCTTATAGACAATTCATATCTACACATGGTGGCCGGATTTCCTCACAATATTTAAAACTGAACAAAAGTTATGCCACTTTTAGTGAGACCACCCACCTTTTTTGACGTTTCAAAAACGAAACACAACACAAAGTGACAAAAACACGATTTTTAAGTCTCATCACAAATAACTGTTGTCAAATGAACTTGCTAGTGCTTCACAACTTGTGTTCAATGTGCCCACCACCAGTGCCAAAACTTATTTTGAGTCTCTATGCAGAGTTCTTGATGGACCTGTTGACTATCTGACAGATTCCTTGTCATTTCTAATTTTAAGAATTTGATTGTCATCTTGCTAAGTGACTTCTCAGTGACGTGCAGCTACGCTGGTACCCTGTTTATTTTTTAAATAGTAATAATAATGATCATCTGTCAATATCAAGGCTATTTTATAATAATTATTTGAGATGAGACTTAATAAAATCGTGTTTTTGCTGCGTTACGTCTTTGAATTGTCAAAAATTGGGGGGTGGCCTTACTAAAAGTGGTATAACTTTTGTTGTGTTTGAAATATTTTGATGAAATCTGACCATCATATGCAGATATGGATTGTCTTTAAGCGAGTAAAATTTCATTACGATATTCTTACTTTTGGCCAAGATATTGGCCAGAATAATTAGATTGAATTTTTATTACTTTTTGTTGCGTCGCGTTTTTGAATCGTCAAAAAACGGTGGGTGACCTCCATAAAAGTGGCATAATTTTTGTTCTGTTTGAAATATTTTGATGAAATCTGGCCATCATGTGTAAATATGAATTGTCTTTAAGACAGTAAAATTTCATCTCAAAATTCTTACTTTTGGTCAAGATATTGGCAAAAATCTTAGGGGGGGTCTTTTTTTTTGGCGCACCCTGTATATGTTCCCAAAGTGGAACGTTGGGTCACTTTGACTAGTATAGGCATCAAGCATTAGTAAAAGTATAACTTTTTCCAAATGATGCATATATACAATTTTTTAAAAGGTGTGAATCACAAAGGTTAATACCCCACCTATACCCCAAATTTTACACACCCCATTCTCAAAATTCCATTTCGCCCCACCCTTCCACCCCACCAAACCCCATGAAATGCTCACATATGAAATTTATGAAAAATAATGTTTCAATTTGTTTTCATACCGGTCCCACCGAACCACTACGCTGACCGTATTCCACAAAGTCCCACAACAATCCCCCACACACTACCCCACCCACAAAACCCAACCCTAATCCACCTTCCCCAATTTTGCCCCCACACAGTCCCACATGTCTGGAGTAATTTTTGGTTTCTCGGTCAAACCTCCTCTTCACTTCGAACGCACACGGCCCACTTCAACCCCATACCCCAACCGTCCTTCTATAACCCACCTCCACCCTACTCCGGCCCACTCCACCCCATTCCCACCCTCCACTTCGACCCACCTCTTAAAATGCGCAACATAGGAAATTCATGAAAAACAATTTTTTACTTTGTTTTCACCTTGGCTCTTCCTTCCCACTTTGACCCCACCCAGCACACTACAACCCCATACCACAACCGTCCGACCCCACCCATCTCCAATCTAATTCAGGCCTACCCACCCCATCTCTCACCCCTCCATGACTCCACTCCGCGAAAGATCAACACATGAAATTCATAGCAAAAAATAATGTTTCACTTGGTTTTCACCTTTGGTCTCACCGCACCATACCATCCCACAATCCTCACCCCACCCCGCCATGATACCCTGTCCCCACACAACCCACCCTGCGGGAAAACGGAGTAATTATATAGGCTAATCAGAATTTAAATATAGCCTACGTTGAAAACATCATGCTGCAGAAGGCCTAACGCAACTTTTCAAGCTCCTCAAATCTCGAAACAAACCAGTACTATATAATAAAATAATAAAAAAATGGGCCTAAAATAATAATAATGGATCAAATAATAATAATAATACTATTAATAATAATATCCACGTTCATATTAGAATGAAAACTACAATCAACGTAAATTTTGTAGCGAGCAGGGCAAATTTCAATAGAACGTAAAAGTATTGTTTCAACTAGTGAGAGTGACCCAACGTTCCCAAAGTGGAACATATCTAAAATCAGCTGCGTTGCTCACTCGTAGAGCACTACTATTAAAAAATTTGACCATAACCAGACAGAATAGACACAGTTCAATCCAAATGTAGGCTACAATAAAAGCAGTTAATTATCATGCATTTGCTCCAAAAAATAATTTTCAATATTTTTTAGCAAAAACGTCATTTTTGGCCAAATTTGCATCAAAATAACTATTTTATTAGCAGCAACATACTTGAAACAAAAGTAAATAAACACGCACCCATCATTGGCCAAGTAAATGAATATCAATAAGATGACTTACAGTAGGTTTTACCGTCTCTGCAAATTTTTTAATAATATGTTCCACTTTGGGAACGTTGGGTCAATAAAGGTTAATGCAAATTTTTCAGTTTCATTTTGTGTAATATTTTTAATATAAACGGTTTCCTAAGTGCTAAAAATTAGGTAAAATTTCAAAAGTAGATGTTAGAAAGTAGGTCCATGAAGGGCAATATATTTATTTCTATAGAAATTTCTAAACGTAAATTTCTTACTTTCACTGTTTTATCATTCATATCGTTAGTGTTTTAATGCGAAGAAATTTGTTAAAAGCCCCAAAATAGTAGTTAAAAAAATAGATGTCACTTTTCCAGGGGGGCAAGTGCCCCCCCTTGCCTCTATGTGCGGGCGCCCATGCCACCCCATCAGCCGAAATATTTTCAACGTTTGTGCTCCATCTACATGCACTTCCTACAACCAACTCAGCCATAATGAGTGCACCGACCGTACACTGTCCGTGGGAAAAATATCAGACTGCACGCGACAGAGAAGTTTGAAGACCGCCATCATAAGCCGAGGCAGAGAAAATGAAGTCGCAGCCACTTCATAATATTATACCCAGGAACCCATGCTACCCTGATGAGCATGCATGCCTCAAAAGATACAGCTTATATTGTAAGAAATAATGCTCTTCTTTTTCGGTACTGTGCAATCTAAATCGGGCTGATAACAGTATAGAGGAAGGTTTGAGAATTGAGATATCAGCCAAGCCACTGCATGGGACCATGCATGTTTGAAGATATATGCATTTTACTCAGTATGAGAATTGTGGAAAAATAACTGGGGGGGTTGGCCTGTGATAAACTTGAAATTGGGGTATAAAAAACATACTTTAACATGGGGCTCTAAAAAAGACTGGGGGGGTTGAACCCCCCCAACCCCCCCGGCAATTCTCACCCTGATTTTACTGTCTGCATGCAGAATGAGTGCCAATGGAATTTACAGATGCGCAACAGAACAGAACATGAACAGATGCGCAAATTATCTGTTAAGGTAAATTCCTAATTTTTGCAGAACGGGTAAATATTTAGAATCGATGTAAAGCCTTATCCTGCATGGTCATATAATTATGTATTTATTTTGATGTATTATAGGCTACGTATTTACGCAACTTCTCAATTATTGTGGTCCTACATCATACATGTCTGCACTTGTGTAGACACATAAACTTGTTGCACAAATCGTGTGGAAAATGTAGAGTCACACTGATTGTAATTTTTATGCATGCCTTGTGCACATAGCAAGCGCACACAATTATTGTGCAATGATATATGAATGTTTATTTGTCTATCTTGATATGTGACTACATTGAATACAATACATCCGTAAGTTTATGCATATCACAATAATTTAATGTTTGTATTCTATTTCGTGGTTTGCCTATATCAACACTGAACGGTATATACTTACAATTTACTCTCAGGAGACTCAGGCTGTCAATTGCAATTTTGCTGAAATTATGGTTGGTCGATATTTTTTAATTTGACTGGAAGTAATGCATGCCTAAAACTCAAATATTGCAAGAGTATTTCATGGTATACGCTCAATTGCTTATGTATGGTATGCTCAATTTCTCATGGCATGTTCGTGGTATGCTCGTCGCATATGCTCAGCATTGCTCGTGGTATAAAAAAGCTCAGCTGCCCAAGGAGGCTATAATTATTGCGTTTTCAGAAAAGCCATTACATTTCTTTTACTGTTCTATAGGTCTATCCAAGCATGCACTATCATTGTCTATCAATCATGATACTCTATGCCTCTTTGCATACGTCTCCATGTCTGTCTGCATACCTCTGTCTTTGTCTACATCTGACTATCTCTTTTGTTTCTTCAACTCTCTGTCAAACTCTCTGTCTAGGTTTTTAGAACTGTGTGTGTCTACATGTGTGTCTGTGTGTGCGTGAGAGTGTGTGTATGTGTGCGTGTGTGAATGTGTGTGTGTGTGTGTGTGTGTGTGTGTGTGTGTGTATGTGTGTGTGTATGAACAAATATTTCTGAAAAACAAGGTGCACGCATTTCATGGGGTTTACAGTGTCACGCGGTAAACATATCGCGGCGTCGTTATGCGAAGAAAAGCAATTCCGCAAAGTAAGCAGACAGCTTATACGTCCGCTTCACATTTATGGAGCGCTGCAATAACACATAGAAATACAAGCTGGTGTAATACGCAGCCTTGCCAGTGTATACCAAGGCCGTAGCTAGGAGGTGTCTTGGGAGTTTGAGCACCCCCCCCCCCCCCCAAATGAAATAATGTGAAAGTGAAATAATGCATTTTACTAACAAGAACTCTAATGTGTCATGTCGCTTCGAGCAGAAAATAGTAGAAAATCATAGAAAATAGTTTTTTTCACCGCCGTGAACGTATTGCGGACCAGAAAAGGTTATTTAGAAAAGCAGGCGATGACTAAAAAATGTTATCAGGAAATTTCGCCCAAACAAAATGTCAGGAAAACACCCCCGAAATAAATTCCTGGCTATATATTTTGCATAAACATCCATACTGCGTAGATTTCGCATATTTAAAAAAAATCCTTCAAGAGGCTCTGATCTTACAATAGTAGCCTATTTTAAGGTATACATGTATATTAATGTTATGAGGATGGCAGAGTAGGCCTAGACCCCATCGCTTTGCAGATAGTAATGAATTAATTTTCACTTTCTCCAATGTTCCCGATGTCATATCTAAAAATTGCGTAATTTGTAATTTGAATGACTTAACTTGCAATTAATTAAGCCTGTGTGCAGCTAGAATGCGGTGTACAAAATTAAGCTAGTTCTACTAAAAAATGATTCTAAATTCTATTCTATTTTATTCTATTTTATTTCATTTTACTCTGTTACCTTTTACAGTACACCGAAGCTCCATTTTATTTTATTGAAATGACGAAAATTGCTGTTTTATTAAATTTCCATAATTATAGCCCTGTCGTCCACGAAACATAATTATACAGGACATTTCCTATACGACTATGCATGACACGCGTTCGTGACCCAGTTATCACCGGCTGCTGATAGAAAAACATTAATCATTTATAGGAGGCTGTATACGAGACTAAACAATAAATATTACTCATCCTGTAGACTTGACCTGAACAGAAATAATATACAACATAATAGCAATCGCATTGCATGGGATACACTTAATGTAATTTGAATGTCTTAACTCATAATTATTATGTGCTAGAATGCGTTGTACGAAATTGGTTCTAATAAAAAATACAATAAATTCTATTCTATTTTATTCTATTCTATTCCATTTTACTCTGCCATCTGCACACCGAAGCTCCCTTCTATTCAATCGGTATCAATCAATCAATCAATCGATCGATCGATTTGATTGATTGATTGATTGATACCGATTGAATAGAATGGAGCTTCGGTGTGCACATGACAGAGTAAACTGGAATCAATCAATCAACCAACAAACCAACCAACCAACCAATCAATCAATCATTTTTTGTAACCAACTCTAAACCTAACTATAAACCTAACCCTAACCCTAGCCCTAGCCCTAACCCTATATTTTGCCCTATTTTATTGAATCCAAGTGACAATTTTATTAAATTTTGTTCTATTTTTTTTATTCCATTTTACTCTATTTGATTCGGTTATCTGCACTTTGACGCCTGGTGACAATAAGCAAAGTTTCGAACAATAGATAATTAATGACAGTCATACAGCTAACAAATACGAAAGTCAGACACGTTAGCAGATCATGCAATTATAAAACATTTAGCATTTGTTTAGCACCATTCTAAATAGTAAATCGTTTAACATGCAATGTCGAGATTGCTATCCAAACCACAATGAAGAGGACGTCAAAGGAAGTGTGTCAACTGTCAAAAGAATACAATAGGAAAATTCGTCACGGACCAGAGAAGCTGCATGCGAAGCTAATGAGCATTCCAGCGGTCAACCGCATTCTGGGCTTAACCGCAAGACATCATTATTTTATCCGCACCATCAACAATGCACTGCAGTTACAAGTGTTTAATCTATTACCTCTTCTTGTGGGGGGGACCTCTTCTTAGGGGTGGGGGGGGGATTCAGGGAGTATACAAATTTCTCCCCATCACCAGCACCATCTATGGTCGTGGTCAACACAGCTAAAATAAGTACACTGACTTTGATTTTGATTTTGCTTGGGTTCAATAAAATTTAAGGTTCATAGTTCATGGTTTATGGTTCATGGTTCATGATTTATGGTTTATGGTTCATGGTTCATGATTTATGGTTTCTGGTTTATGGTTCATGATTTATGGTTTATGGCTCATGGTTCATGATTTATGGTTTATGGTTTATGGTTTATGGTTTATGGTTTATTGTTCATGGGTCATGGTTTATGGTTTATGGCTTATGGTTTATGGTTCATGATTTATGGTTTATGGTTCATGATTTATGGTTTATGGTTTATGGTTTAATGTTCATGGTTCATGGTTTATGGTTCATGGTTCATGGTTTATTGTTCATGGGTCATGGTTTATGGTTTATGGCTTATGGTTTATGGTTCATGATTTATGGTTTATGGTTCATGATTTATGGTTTATGGTTTATGGTTTAATGTTCATGGTTCATGGTTTATGGTTTATGGTTCATGGTTTGTGGTTCATGGTTTATGGTTTACGGTTCATGGTTTGTGGTTCATGGTTTATGGTTCATGGTTTATGGTTTATGGTTTATGGTTCATGGTTTATGGTTTATGGTTTATGATTTGTGGTTTATGGTTTATGGTTCATGATTTGTGGTTTATGGTTTATGGTTTAATGTTCATGGTTCATGGTTTATGGTTCATGGTTTATGGTTCATGGTTTATGGTTTATGGTTCATGATTTGTGGTTTATGGTTTATGGTTTATGGTTCATGGTTTATGGTTTATGGTTCATGGTTTATGGTTACACTGTCGGTGGGAAGATTAGACGGCGAGGGAGCTAGAGTGTTGGCCAGTAGTCACCGTCATCAATGCCGAGGTTAAGAAAAATGAAGGTGCTAACACTTCATATATTAAAATTTTCATATCCCTTGCAGCCTCAGGACAATTATATAGGCCTATATAATAATAACTATAAATAAACTGCTCTTGTATATTCTTCAAAATGAACAGAAATCTTTGACCATCTCATGCAGACATGCACCGCCCAGGCGAGATTCGTTACTCCCATGCACTTCTGAATTGATATTATATATAGACCCGCACCTTAGCCACTAGACCATGGCGCATCAAATATACCTTGAAGCATAAAAAAGCAAACAATTGAATCATGCATGCAGAGTAACTCGACATTGTGTATAGGCCTATATACATAGACTTCCACTGTGTCACGGTCTACAGAGCATTAAAACGTTTCGTGCACCGCAAGTTCACATTCAGCTGACGATTCAAAAGCCAAGGACGACCGCAGAATCTATTTCGAACTGCACCGCAACCATATTATTATGTTTACACTCTTTATAGTAGTATACCCAAGGCTCATGACCTTCGCGACAGACTGTGTGTGTGTCTGAAGTGTGCGTCTCTACAGGGTGGGCTATAAAAAATACTCCCCCAAGGGTTTTTGCCAATATCTTGGCCAGAAGTTAGAATTTCCGAATAAAATTTTACGGACGTATACAGACATTTCATATTTACACAATGATGCCCAGATTTCATAAACAATTTCAAGCAGAATAAAAGTTATATCACTTTTAGTGAGACGATTCAAACACCGTTCATAAATGACGTCACGCACCTGGGGAGGGTCACACATCTGTGGCAATGTACATGTGACTTACAAGAAATCATATGAATTTTGTGTTGACGTGTGGCGATGTGAAGGGGGCAAAAGTCCCAAATTGCGTGACGTCATTTATGGACGGCCCCCGAGGAGAAATATTTCACATCATGACAAAATTGAAACTTAAATGGTCGAATTCTTTAAATATTGATTTTATTTCTACTGCTTATTAGTTACAATGAAAGCGTGCATGCAACAAAAAGTAAATCAGGTTTATTATAGGTATAAGGCAATTATGAAGCTAAATATAAAATTTAAATTCGAATTAAATGACTTCTAATTAGAATAAAAATTAAGAATTAGAACAAGCAGGAATTGGCAATTTGGCAGCCATTTATTACAATTAGCCACCAAATTAACCCTCGGGCTACCAGGGGGGGTGGTATCCACCCCCCCCCCCCTAGGTTTTTTCCAAATCAAACTTTTTCCGTTAGGAATAAAATTTTGACGTTTTAGGTGGCTGTAGAGGATTCATTTGCACACATTTTGAGCTAAAATGTGTGATGATATACCATACCATTCAAAAGTTATACCCGATATACCCGAGGCACCAGGGGGGGTGGATACCACCCCCCCCTTAGATTATCGGCTGTATCTTATCCGTCCTTTGACATGAAGAGACACCAATTACACCATTCTGTAGAGGGAATGTGGGGCTACATTGTGGTGGTCACGGAGTTGTCTTTGGACAACCGGAAGTGCGCAAAATAAATTAAAATATAAATAAAGGTGTTTTATTTTTATAACATTTTCATGTTTTCCCTATTAAAAAATATTCATAATTTATTTTTTAAGAGAAATAAATTATGTCATTCTATAGAGGGCATTTAGGGCTATTTTTTTATACCAATTAATTTGACATTTGATGACCGGAAGTGCCCAAATTAAATTTAAATGTGTGAAAATGTTGGGTTTTTTTACAACGCAAACCGATAAGTCTGCGTAAACGTTTTTCAGCATGTTTTACATGTTTTTTCTCTTTTTATTGTTACTAAAACTAACTTATTACTAGTTTTTATAGTTGAATATTGGACTTTATTATATGTAAACTATTTTTAATTAAATAAATTGTTAAAAATACACAGAATCTAATATTTTGCTTATGCGAAAGTATACATTTTGTGGAATCGACGGGTGCCTACGGTAAAAAATTCATAACTTCGGGGTGCTTTCATATATTTTAAACCTAAATATACCATTTTGTGCAGAAATAAATGCTGAATCCATAGGTGTATTACAAGTTATGATATCTCAAACGAAACCCAAAATCCAGGGGGGGGGTGGTAACCACCCCCCCCCCCCTTGGTAGTCAGTGTTACAAAAAAAGCTTGGTAGCCTGAGGGTTATTTAATTAGCTTTAATTAGATCTAATTTGTTTAAAATTGGTTACCAATCGTCGCAGCTGCATGCCTAATTTTCCTAAAAGGAAAATGGACATCTATGCACTGCTATTTCATGGCGTTGTATTATATTATTAGTCTATAGCGTATACCAATGAGTTTGGGGTTGGGGCTGGGAGAACGATATATCCATGCAAGGATGCTAAAGGGTGTGATTCCGTGTGAACGGGGTTGAACGTGTATTAATTTAGTTCTTACTTCTGAGTGTCTATATAATACATCGTTCAGGTATAATTATTGGGTCCACAGTTTAACGACATCTTATGTCATTCTATAGACTGCAAGCAGTATTGTAGACCTATAGACGTGGCAGAATTATTTTTTAACAATTCTCACCGCTCGTATGGAGCCGTCCTAGACGTCAAGTCTCAAGAAGTCTGATGGAGTGGAAAAAGTTGGGTTTAGCCTATATAATATTCTTTCGTTTCCGATTAAGTAGGCCTAAGCATGATTATCAGTTAGATTATTAAAATCTTGAATTTGTAATCTTGCAAATTATTATACAGACATCTGCGTAAACAAATTTATTTATTTCTGTAACTGTAGAAAATACCGTAATTGTAAAAAGGTGATTTTTTGTGTTCTTCTTAGAAAACACAGTTGTTTGTGTTTTTGTCTCGTTTTTATCTTTTATGTCGCTGTAGCCTATTTGTTTATTTTCTCCCGGAAATTATTTTCCTAAATTATTTTAGTTTCGTCCGATATTCATTAAACTGCCTCAGTACTTTTAAGGATTCCCTTAATTTAGGTTATTTTGACCGTTTTGCTTAGTGCTTTGGCCTACTAATAAAGATGCGTTATTTGCTTGCTGATTAAAATTAAATTACATAGGCCTAAACAAGTTTTTTCATTTAAACTGTTACTGTAGTACAAGATGTGCCTTAGCAAAGTTCCAATTATTTTTCGTTTACCTTTTTTCTCTCATTTTCTGTGTTTTTTCCAATTTCCAATACAACAACGTTTCATTCGTTTTTTTATTTATGATATTTAAAACTTTCTTTTCTTTCGGATTGTTTTTCTGTCGTTTAAACATCAATGGGGGACATACCAAAAGCGTCCGCAAAATTCTTTCAGTGTATACCTTAAATTATTAAAGCCATTATAGTTTGATTCTTGTTCACTGTTGTATCTTTCCAGGACTCCAAGAAAACAAAGAGTTTCCACACGAGTTATTTTGGTCATGCCTGAAATGTTTCTTGAATATCAACAAAATGTGCGAGAGTCTGGAAATAATATCGTCTCTTGTATTGTTCAATACAATCTGAATTTGCACACTTACTAATTGTGGACAGACATGAATTATTGATTCTTGATTCTTGTAATTATTGTTAGAGACACTCTTCAATACATCAAAAGTTTTGAAACTTGTGAGAGTGAATCGATGGAATCAGAAGTCTATTTTGTCATGCAGCACGGTTTTGGTATAATGTTCATGTCAACTATCGAATTTTCAATCCATGACCTCTGTCTCCAACTTACTGACGGTTATCGGAAGGTCATGGATATAATTGCACAGCATCGTCCATTTTAAGCACAATATTTACTTCATTTGCACATTGGTCAGATTATATTTAGATCTATTATAATTATAAAGATGCTGAAAACCTATAGCAACACAATAATTTCATTGCTACACAGTTGCCCTCATATTAATTTCTCCCTACGAAATGAATTCCTCTGCATAACCACATCATTATTCAATGAGCCTATTCAATTATAATCGTATTGTGCCGGGAACATATAATTTTGTAATCTCCAACACACCATGCATTCATGCTTCTCCCAAATTAAAACTATATCTTTGAATTGTACCATGCAGCACATTAACTTCCCATTTATATCAACACAATAATTTTGGATTGCCGCAATACAATACAATACAATACAATTCAATACAATACACACATACAACAGAGATGTCCTGTCCGGTAACAGAATAATTCATCGTGATATAGGAACCAAACATTGCAGGAAAATTTCAGAAACACAATAATCTAGTGTTTTTCACAGTGCAGTTCAGCATCGCATTTCTATGGAGCGATTCACAATAATCAGTCCATCTAGTCTGCAGCAATACGATTCTCTGAAGTCTGAACAGAGTAACTACACACATGTATACGGCCTTTACCCAAGAAATGCCAACACACAACGTCATGTCAATACACACAGAAAACCAAAACCGAGAAAAATAACTCAACATTTCCCCAGCACAATACGATTGTCCCACAACACAATACGACAATAATTTTATTTTTCTAACGAGATAACACCACTTGTATCCAATGATACAAAATCTGATACATAAGTTGGACTTACCGTTGAGCACGAACGTATTCCTCATGAGTTCCTCGGTCGATCTAAGGTCGTTTGTCTGGCCATCGTCTTACGCAACAGCCCTTCTCGACCGAACCTCCGTCGGTCGGTCGGTCGGTCACGCAACTCCTACCCGAGCCAGAACCGCCCGATCGCTAAAACCGCAGACAGCCATCCAGACTGCAGCAGACCCGCGTCGATCGGACTATCACCGAGACCGGGTCAGTGTCTGAATTTCCATTGACGACCTCCCTACAGCCCTCCCTCTCTACCTACCTCCCTCCCTACACCTACCTCCCTACGCCTCCCCACACTCACTGACTAGACATGACGAAGATAGGACGCTGCTGGTGCACGCTGTAATCGCGTCGGTTACTGATACGAAGAAGACGAAGAAGACGAAGAAGACGATTAAGTCGTCAAGTTGTGCATACATGAAGAACGCACAAAAGACGCTCTTCTCTCTCTCTTCTCTCTCTCACTCTCTCTTCTTCTCTTTCTTCTCTCTCACTCTCTCTCTTCTTCTCTCTCTCTCTCTCTCTCTCTCGCTCGCCGGCCGGCCAACCGGCAGCCAGTGCAAAACGCCATTTTCTGCTACAGTTACACAAACGCACAGATTAGACCGTACACTCACACGCGTATACGCACACACAGAATATATATATATATATATATATATATATATACATGCAGACGATATATATATATAGGATACATATATATAGGATATATGCATGGGATATATTCACTGTTCCAAAAAACCGTAAAAAAGGGGGTGTGATCTCGTCTTAATACGTCTAATTCCCGCTAAAAAGCGGCCAGTTGCCCCTAAACCCCTTCGCGGCGACGCCCCCGTTCATTTTAAGGTGAAATCGCCCGTTTTTTAGACATTTGCTCACAGGATAGATTTGTATGGCGCATCGAACAAAATAGGTCTCAGTTCTCGGCTTTATAATAGCTATGCCTAACTATAAAAGTAAACAAATAAATATATCGAGTGACTAAGGATTTAGTTTTATTATATAAGATTGTCCACATGCGAAAGTGTAAGTGGAATTTAGTTATTAGAAACTCGTAACATTGCACAGAGCCGCATTGCGCGGTGTTGACTGCGCATTAATACCCCGATAGTGGAAAAACCCCAAACAAAGGGTTGTCACCACGCATGGGTCTAATAAAAGTTGTAGATTTCCCACACAGAGGACTAAAAATGCAAACTCTAGCCTAGGTTAATCAAGCATATGATTAAGTATAAACCTGTTAATTTTTAAAACTATCAATCAGCAACTTAACATTGAACAAAACTTAGAGATTAGCATGGTTCCCTTCAAGCAGCTTCAATAGCGGCTTTAATATCAGCTCACAAGCACGTGCACCTTGGCTCATTGGTCGAGATGCCGCCCTTTGAGTGAGAAGTTGTGGGTTCGAAACCCATGCGATCAATCAAATTTTTTTTCTTAATTTCTTTCCAGATATACTTTTAACTTATGTCACTAAATTTTGTGTACAAGGCCAACTAGAGTTCTAACATTGCACAGATCTGCATTGCACAGTGTGGACTGCGCATTAATACCCTGACAGTGGAAAAACCCCGAACAAAGGGTTGTCACCACGCATAGGCCTAATAAAAGTTGTAGATTTCCCACACAGAGGACTAAAAATGCAAACTCTAGCATAGGCTAATCGAGCATATGATCAGCATAAGCCTATTAATTTTGTAAACTATCGATCAGCAACTTGACATTGAACAAATCTTAGCGATTATTATGGTTCTCTTCAAGCAGCTTCAATAGCGGCTTTAAGTTCGTTTACAAGCATGTGCATCTTAGCTCATTGGTCGAGATACCGCCCTTTGAGTGAGAAGTTCTGGGTTCGAAACCCATGCGACCAGTCAATTTTTTTTCTTATTTTTTTCTTAATTTCTTTTCAGATATAGGCCCTACTTTTAACTTATGTCACTGAATTTTGTGTACTAGGCCAACTAGAGTTCTAACATTGCACAGATCCGCATTGCACAGTGTGGACTGCGCATTAATACCCCGATAGTGGAAAATTCCGAACAAAGGGTTGTCACCACGCATGGGCCTAATAAAAGTTGTAGATTTTTCACACAGATGACTAAAAATGCAAAATCTAGCCTAGGCTAATCGAGCACATGATAAGCATATGATAACCATAAACCTATTAAGTTTTTACACTATCAATCAGCAACTTAACATTGAACAAAACTTAGCGATTAGTATGCAGCTTCAATAGCGACCTTAATATCATCTTACAAGTGCGTGCACCTTAGCTCATTGGTCGAGATGCCGCCCTTTGAGTGAGAAGTTGTGGATTCGAAACCCATGCGACCAATAAATTTTTTTTCTTAATTTGTTTTTCAGATATACTTTTAACTTATGTCACTGAATTCTGTGTACTAGATCAACTAAGAGTTAGATAGGCCTAAGTGTAAAATATAGACCCTACAATTATGGTAAAACAGTGGCGCTAATCGGGATCGAGACATACCGGTATTTATAACACTAGTCTCCTTTTAAATGACTCGAGCGTTCAGTGAGGGTATTTCTATGATTTTTAATTCATATTTAGGCTACCGTGCATGCCATCTAGTTAATATTTTATGATAACGGAGAGGTGGGTAAATTGACATTCAACAAAACTTAAAGTTCATCTCACCAGAATTTGGACTGTCTTCCTTAGCAGCTGGCCTAATGACCTTTTGTAACGATATCTCTTGGCCGTATTATGTCATCGAATAGGTCATTGTATAGTGTATTAGGATTATTTTACATTTATAAAAGTTAATATTTGTTACTGGTTTTTCACATTAATTTAGGCCTAACAGATAAAATAAAAGTCTTTCACAGGCAACTGAAAATTTTTATTCTGGTAAATCTACTTCAGGGCTAGGCCTAAATATGTCAAGCGTTAAAAAATCTTAAGATGAAAATTGGTTATTTTTACCAGTGGTTCGCTAAATCTATATATCATTGCAACATTATCAGCCTATTAGGATAAATAAATGACGATAAATAATTTTGCAACAATTCAATTTTTCGGCCTTAACAAATGTCAAGTAAGAAAATAATTGCGCTACAAAATATGGATCACATTGAGCGGTGGCGCAGAAGCCTTGACCTTGATGGGACGAAGATGCCGGAAATTCCTTTCCACGTGTGATGGCGGATAATAATGGACGATGAGAAGTTTTGAGAGACTGCTGATAGATCAACTTTATCAAAGTATGTGATCTTTTTCGTAAATTCACAGGATACATTTGCCTAATTTGGTGGATATGCTAATTAATATCGGCGCGGAAATTGTCTTTTATATGAGCTTACAAGCTTACAAGCGCGAGTGCGTCATTGTAATGGTGTCCGAATACAGGCAATTTTATTTGGTTTTCGAGTAAATATCAAACATCCATATAATTTATTGTGCTTTTGATGTATTCTCGGTGAAATTCTCGTTTGCATTTCCAGGGAATTATGAACATTTTCAACGGAAATTGTTTTGTGGTTTGACTTTGTCCACGTGGCAATGGAAAAATCAGTCGGTGCTCTGTCCTGTAAAATTCTTTCGTCAACAGAGATAGTATTTTGTTTGTAGGTCTCGATGAAGTTGTTCAAATCTGAAACTTTGGAATGGTGACAGCACATGCCCAAAAGTCCAGCACACAAACTGTTACGTTATGGGCATGCGTCGCAAGTATTTCATATTTCTTGATAATCATTATATTGGTAATAACATCCTTATTGCTTTTTCATGCATTTTATTAATCGCCCATTTACTGGTGGTGGTGGTGGTGGTGGGTGGGTGGGTGGGTGGGTGGTACTAATTCTTTTTATTTTGCCCCCATTTTTTTATGATACACATAATTATCATTAGTTGGTCTTGATATTTGTATATTAAAATTCTTACTATACGCTGTATGTCGTAACTAATATTTAGTTTCCCATGTTTGGTGGAGCTTTCATTTTTTACATGATATTTTCAAGAAAGTTTACTACATAAGGTTATTCAATCATGCCCTGTCCAATGCCAATTTTTCGATCGTGTACTTGAACTGTGTGAATTGCTATATACAGGGCAAGAGATATAAAGAAATCAGTAAATTGATGAGGGTGTGGTAATGTAAGTTATTGCTGTTGTTGTCATTATTATTATCATTGTTGTTATTATTATTTTTATTATTAATATTATTACTAAACTTTAGTTAAGTTTCACTATGCGATTATCAGGTGTCAATCAATGGCACCTTACTAACTTGAGCGTTGGATTATCAAGATGGTGCCAATCATCGTTAAAGTTAGCCCTCTGCTTCCTAATTTGGGCTAAGTTCTCTGAATTGATGTAGTGCTTGTAAATTTCATGATTTCCTGCACTTGGCACTTAAGTGGTGCACAACAGATCTGTGTATTACAATTGCGATTAAGGTTACTCTGCTTCTTAAGTTCTTATCAAAGTCATAGCTGATGTTTCTGTTTCACATGCTTTTGCCTGCCAAATTTTGCCTTCCCGGGACAAGGTGATGTTCCTCAAGACTATTTTATTTACTGTGGTCATGGTATAGAAATTAAAAATTATTCCTTCTAGCTATAATTAAATATTGAACACTGCCGAAGGTAGACTTTCAGGTAATTAATGGAACCCTGGAGAAGTAAATGACAGACTGCTAGGTTTGTGGCTACCTGCAAGGGGTCGCCAACTGTATAGCAACTTTATTCTGTCTGTTCCTTAATAATTTTCCAGTTTTTGACCTGGAGCAATACAGGGCATTTGGGTATTTTGTCATCTGTTTGTTTGGCTCTGTATGCATAGCTGAGCCTGTCACCGACGTAGTGGCAGTTCTTGAAATCTGAGCAATGTTTGCTACTTATCACTGTTCAGTTCTTAATAATTTTGTTATCTATGCCACATTTTTGTGAACCTCCTTAAAATGCTTTCCATCTAGTGTTCTTAACCATATATGTTTAATGAAATTTTTTGCATTTCACTAACTCAGAGAGTATGCTTAGTGTCTGTTACAACAGTACTTGTAAATCTATTATTAAATGTGCAATGACCAAACTTATTTTTGCTCTGTGTGCACTGTGCAGCTCTAAGTGCATAAACATGGTTATAGAGATTTCATTCTATTGTATCTGACCATTTGTAAAGAGCCTTTCTGAAGAGCTCCCGGTGTGTGCACCCCACCTAAGAGAAAAGGCAGGTTCGAGAGAAGGAGGTTTTGAGATGAGAGAAAGATGACGAAAGACTACCAGAGAGGAAGACACCAAACTAATGGGGAAGTCATTATTGATACTCATTATTGCCAAGTTGTTGCAAGAGCTCTTTGATTCGACTGACTGAAAATAAATTTGCTTGTAGAAGTCGAGGAGTTGTTCGATCTCTGGCACTCGACAATGCTTGTACAAGTTGATGTCCAAAACCTACAGTCGGTTACATCTTGGAAAGCATCGTTAGTATCTCATTTTTAGACAAACATTGTTAGCACAGCCATTATTATTATGACACATTTATGAAGCGCCATGGTCATATGTCAGTTGATGACACTGAGTGAGATTCTGTGAAAAAGGTAACCTATCTCGTGTTTGTCCTGTGTTGCTTCGGTCATCTTTCGTCCCAGGTCTAAGACAAACTCCAGTTATTATTATTTTTGATGTTGCTAAAATTTCTTACACATCACTCGAACAGGGCTGACTTAATGAAGTCCTCCTCTGCATCTATTGTTGTTGTTTGTGGAGGTCGTGGTTATGTTGGTGATTGTGTTGATGGTCGTGGTGGTGCTGTTTTTGTTTTTGCTGTTTTTGGCATTATTATCTGGTAGCGGTGGTGGAAATCATAGATATTGCTACAGAACCTTCTTCTTTCACTTAGATTGTTTTGCTAGGATGCATATATCAACAGTGGATCTAGACATTTGTTTCCAACTTTTACCGTCTTTTTGCTTGACTCAGTATGTAACCCGAGCCTGAAACCAGTCTTGTAGATCTTGTTGTTTGAGCAATGTTTTTTTAGTTGTCAGTTCTCGCTTCTTAACGATTCATAATATATGCGGCACTTTTTGAAACCTACCGGTATTTGAAATGTCCATTAGTGTCGCTATTCATACATGCATATTGACATGTAGGTGTATTTGGCTAGCACAGAGAGCACACTATGTATATTTGTTAAGTGTCTATCACTGCAGTACTTTACAAATCTATAATTTAATCATATGCAATGAACTTTTTTGATATTTGTGCATTGCTGAGTAAAGTGCATGAAACATGGTTATAGAGATTGCATTGTATCTGACTATTTATAAAGCACTTCTCCCAGCAAGAGCCTTTTAGAAGCGCTCCCAGTGCGTGCAACTGTAAGCTCTAGAAAAGACAGGTTTGTAACGAGAACAAAATGATGAGAAATCACCAGAGTCACGAATGATATTCATTATTGCCATGGCTTTGCAGATGTTTTGTGATTTGACTGACTGAAAATAATTTTGTTTGTAGAAGTCGAGGAGTTGTACAAATTCTGGCAATTGAGAATACTGTACGAGTTGATGGCCATAACTTTGTTTACACCTTGGAAAGCATAGTTAGTACATCATTTTTAACCAAACATTATTAGTATAGCATTCATTATTATTATTATGCATTTCTATATATCTATGGGTTTTATATAGCGCCTCTTCATTTATGAAGCGCCATTGTAGTATGACCACGTATCAATTGATGACACTGAGCAACTGTTAAAACCAAGACATAACATTTTCACATGGCATGATGGCAACTGTTTTTAGGATGTCTCAAACATGTACTGCAATTTTGTTTCTCCTAGTGTTACAGGGTTAGTTCTCTAATTAATCATGCACAGCATAAATTATCTCCTTATGCTCTAGTTTCATTGAGCAACATTGTAATTATGAAAATATTCATGCAGTACTTAAACTATCCATGTTTTCTTGACATAAATTGTTTCGTATATTGTTTTGCTATTAATCTTTCGTAATATAATTAGCTTCTGAAAGAGCAGTGCTGAAGTTCACACTACCAAACAATGGTAAGTTTTAGAGGCCTCTGTTGCAGATAATGTGTAGTACTGAAGAGTTGCCTACAGAATCTGTCTGTTCTTTTATTATCAGTATGATAAGCGCTATTTTATTCTTGTGGCACCACTTTATTATATGTTTTGCTGTACTATAGATACTAAGCTTGTATAGCATGACATGTGTTGTCGATATCAAACACGCAAAAGTTTTTGTTGTTTTTCTAGAAACTTCTATCTGACCAGTCATCAAGTGGGGATGACAAGCCTTTATGATGTCGGCTTCCTGAAGATCAGTCAATTACCACAGACAGTCTAGGTTGAGGTAAGG
>OX243814.1:41019517-41084008 GCA_945859605.1 Lumbricus rubellus
TTATTATAGAAATACTCTTCTAATGAATGAATGATTCAATAGTTATTCCCATTTACGTTCAATTAAGACCACGCAATTCTCAATGCATCGTTGGCAAGGCTGCCGACCAAAAAGCGCTAAACTTTCCCACAATCATATTTGTCACAGTTGGCTAAACAAAATCTGAATGAATGACTGGCAGGGTTGAAAGTGGTTTGAAAAAATTTCGGGTCTCTGTGAGCCAGAGGGTGCTAGATATCAATGTTTATTCAAGAGGCAAAAAAATTAATGCCGGGTCTGAGACCCGGACAGACCCGGCTCACTTTCAGCCCTGATTACCGGGTAACCTGATCTATAGATAGACTTCTACGCCATGCAGTATAAAATTATAGGTGAGATTCGATTACCACGATGACACATAAAATCGTTCAAACAACTGAGAGATTGATGGAAGAAAGTGTGCACCTTCCTTTGTTGATGCTATTGCCCTTTAGATGTTCTGACATGTACAGACACAGAGCCTGCAGATTCCCGCAGTTCGGTCTAAATGCAACTATTAAGATCCGTGTAACTGGATTCTGCCTCAAAAGGTCAACTGGATGCGGTTCAGTTTCTCAAGAACCCAATATGAGATGAGACAGAAGAAGCGTATAGAATGCAGCTAATCAGTCAAGCAATGGCAATCGAAAGCGTGGGGATTCCCCACCCACTCCACCCCACCCAGTGTAAGAATTGTCGAAAAATAAATGGGGGAGAGGGGTTGGACCATTATACACTTGGAATCGGGGTGTGAAAAACAGACTTTAACATGGGACTCTAAGAAAGACTGGGGGGTTGAAACCCCCAACCCCCGGCAATTCACACCCTGCCCCACCCCACCCCACCAACCCAACCAAACCCCACTTCTATACTCGAGCACTTCTGCACATTAATATGCGCAGAATCATACTGACATTTAAGTATTACACTGTAAAAAAAATCTCGTAAAATAACGGTGAATTGCATGGCAACTTAGTTGCCATGCAATTCACCGTAATTATACGGGCGCCCGTATTCTCAATTACGGGTGACATCGTAAACTTACGATCAATCCCCGTTTTTTGTAACGGGAACTCCCCGTTTTAATCACGGCAACTCTCCTTATTTATGCGGAAAATTCCCGTATATTATACGGCAATTCAGCGTATTTCAACGGTGAATTGCCGTTATCAAACGGTAAATCGCCGGTCATTAACGTTATATTGTTACTTTTCTTACGGCGAATCACCTTCTATTTACGATTGATTCGTTCTACATCGACGGTGAATCACCGTCTATTAACGGGCTCTCCGTCCCCCTCCCTCTCCCTCCCCTCCCTTTCAATCCTCTCTTCCCCCCCACCGCCCCTATCCGTTTCCCTCCCTTTCCCCCGCTCCGTCCCCTCCCTCTGTCTCATCTTCCCTCCCTCAGTCTCCCATCTCCCTTCCCTCCTCCATCCCTCTCGCTCCACATTACTTCACCAAGTTGAAATAGAACTGGAAAGGACATTAAAATCAGATCTTAAACTGGAAATGCAGGTAGCATCAAACAAATCAACTGAATCAGAATATTAATTAAACACACATTTTAAACATCACAACTTCAAGAAACATCGACTAATGATCTGGCATTTCTGGAAAGAGAACAATACACGATGTTCATGCCATTGAACAGTGCGACATAATGCAAAGCCAGCCGTTATAATCTACAGACCTCTATAGCACCATTATCATATTGCAAGAAGAATGAATAAAAACGTCGACAGTCTACAAAGAAGTCAGGATAATAACTGACAAATTAAAATTAATTTTTTTTTAACAGAAATGGGCAGGCTGAAGCAGACGAGTTATTCAACACTTTATTGATGAACAGCTTTGCTCACCAAAAACTTTCAACACACTCTCATTGTTAGTGCAAAAGAACAAACAGAATGCACAAAACAGTGCTGTAACATTGTTTATGCTGTGGAAAAAGCATTAGAGTCATTGTCCATCGCTACAGGAAACCAGGCACATAATTTCGACTTCGTTGACTTCATACTTTTTGTTCCACGTGCAGAAGTGTGCTGCGAAAGAAAAAACAAACACAAGAATCAGTCAAAGAAAAAAATTGTCCATAGGCAGAGATAGAGAGATAGGAACAGAGAGATACAGAGGGTGAGAAAGATACATATAGCGAGAGATAGATAGAGAGAGATAGGCATAGAGACAGACAGAGAGAAAAATAAATAGATAGACAGAGATAGAGAGCTAGACAGAGAGAGAGAGGGAGAGAGAGGGGGAGAGAGAGAAAGAAACAAACAGGTTATTAACGCTCGTGAATAAACTAGTGCCCTTAACCCTCGTGAATAAACTTTAAGGCCCTTCGCTCTAGTGAATAAACTCATGCCCTTAACCCTCGTGAATAAACTAAAACCTTTAGCGCTCGTGAATAAACTAGTGCCCTTAACCCTCGTGAATAAACAGAGGCCCTTAACCCTCGTGAATAAACTGAGGCCCTTAACCCTCGTGAAGAAACTGAGGCCCAAAGGGTTCCTGAATAAACTAGTGCCCTTAACCCTCGTGAATAAACTGAGGCCCTTAACGCTCGTGAATAAACTGATGCCCTTAACCAACGTGAATAAACTGATGCCCTTAATCCTCGTGAATAGACTGAGGCCCTTAACTCTCGTGAATAAACTGATGTCCTTAACCCTCATGAATAAACTAGTGCCGATAACCCTCGTGAATAAACTAAAACCTTTAGCGCTCGTGAATAAACTAGTGCCCTTAAACCTCGTGAATAAACAGAGGCCCTTAACCCTCGTGAATAAACTGAGGCCCTTAACCCTCGTGAAGAAACTGAGGCCCAAAGGGTTCCTGAATAAACTAGTGCCCTTAACCCTCGTGAATAAACTGAGGCCCTTACCGCTCGTGAATAAACTGATGCCTTTAACCAACGTGAATAAACTGATGCCCTTAATCCTCGTGAATAGACTGAGGCCCTTAACTCTCGTGAATAAACTGATGCCCTTGATCCTCGTGAATAAACTGATGCCCTTACTCCTCGTGAATAAACTAGTGCCCTTCACGCTCGTGAATAAAATGAGGCCCTTAACCCTCATGAATAAACTGATGCCCTTGATCCTCGTGAATAAACTGATGCCCTTACTCCTCGTGAATAAACTAGTGCCCTTCACGCTCGTGAATAAAATGAGGCCCTTAACCCTCATGAATAAACTAGTGCCCATAACCCTCATGAATAAACTGAGGCCCTTAACCCACGTGAATAAGCTGAGACTCTTAACCCTCGTGAATAAACAGAGGCCCTTAACCCTCGTGAATAAACTGATGCCCTTAACGCACGTGAATAAACTAGTGCCCTTAACCCACGTGAATAAACTGATGCCCTTAACCCTCGTGAATAAACTAGTGAACGCAACCCACGTGAATAAGCTGAGGCTCTTAACCCTCGTGAATAAACTGAGGCCCTTAACCCTCGTGAATAAACTGAGGCCCGTATCGCTCGTGAACAAACTAATGCCGTTAACCCTCATGAATAAACTGAGGCCCTTAACCCTCGGGAATAAACTGAGGCCCTTAGCGCCAGTGAATAAACTGATGACCTTAGCGCTCGTGAATAAACTAATGCCCTTAACCCTCATGAATAAACTGAGACCCTTAACACTCGTGAATAAACTAATGCCTTTAACCCTCATGGCGCTCATGAATAATATAGTGCCCTTAACCCTCGTGTATAAACTGATGCCCTTAATCATCGTGAATAAACTAGTGCTCTTCGCGCTCGTGAATAAACTGATGCCCTTTACCCTCGTGAATAAACTGATGCCCTTAATCCTCGTGAATAAACTAGTGCCCTTCACGCTCGTGAATAAAATGAGGCCCTTAACCCTCATGAATAAACTAGTGCCCATAACCCTCGTGAATAAACTGAGGCCCTTAACCCACGTGAATAAGCTGAGACTCTTAACCCTCGTGAATAAACAGAGGCCCTTAACCCTCGTGAATAAACTGATGCCCTTAACGCACGTGAATAAACTAGTGCCCTTAACCCACGTGAATAAACTGATGCCCTTAACCCTCGTGAATAAACTAATGCCTTTAACCCTCATCAATAAACTGATACCCTTGAACCTCGTGAATAAACCGAGGCCCTTTACACCCGTGTATAAACTGATGACCTTAATCCTCGTTTATAAACTAATGCCCTTAACCCTCATGAATAAACTGAGACCCTTAACCCTCGTGAATAAACTAATGCCCTTAACCCTCATCAATAAACTAAGACCCTTAACCATCGTAATAAACTGAGGCCCTTGTCGCTCGTGAATAAACTAGTGCCCTTCGCACCCGTGAATAAACTGATGCCCTTTACCTTCGTGAACAAACTGATGCCCATAACCCTCGTGAATAAACTGAGGCCCTTAACCCTCGTGAATAAACTAAGGCCTTTTGCACTCGTGAATAAACTGATGCCCTCATCTTTCGTGAATAAACTAGTGCTCTTAAACCTCTTGAATAAACAGAGGCCCTTAACCCTCGTGAATAAACCGAGGCCCTTCACACCCGTGTATAAACTGAATAAACTGAGGCTCTTAACCCACGTGAATAAACTAAGGCCTTTAGCACTCGTGAATAAACTGATGCCCTTAATCCTTGTGAATAAACTGAGGCACTTAACCCTCGCGAATAAACTGAGGCCAGTATCGCTCGTGAACAAACTAATGCCGTTAACCCTCGTGAATAAACTGAGGCCCTTAACCCTCGCGAATAAACTGAGGCCCTTAGCGCCAGTGAATAAACTGATGACCTTAGCGCTCGTGAATAAACTGAGGCCCTTAACCCTCGCGAATAAACTGAGGCCCTTAGCGCCAGTGAATAAACTGATACCCTTAACCCTTGTGAATGAACTGAGGCCCTTTACACCTGTGTATAAACTGATGCCCTTAATCCTCGTGAATAAACTAGTGTTCTTCGCGCTCTATGAATAAACTGATGCCCTTTACCCTCGTGAATAAATTGAGGCCCTTATCACTCGTGAATAAACTAGTGCTCTTCGCGCTCGTTAATAAACTAATGCCCTTAACCCTCATCAATAAACTGATACCCTTGAACCTCGTGAATAAACCGAGGCCCTTTACACCCGTGTATAAACTGATGCCCTTAATCCTCGTTTATAAACTAGTGCCCTTCGTGCTCGTGAATAAACTGAGGCCCTTAACCCTCGTGAATAAACTGATGCCCTTAATCCTCGTGAATAAACTAGTGCCCTTCACGCTCATGAATAAAATGAGGCCGTTAACCCTCATGAATAAACTAGTGCCCATAACCCTCGTGAATAAACTGAGGCCCTAAGCGCTCGTGAATAAACTAGTGCCCGTAACCCTCGTGAATAAACTGATGACCTTAGCGCTCGTGAATAAACTAATGCCCTTAACCCTCGTGAATAAACTGAGACCCTTACCTCAACCTAGATTGTCTGTCGTAATTGACTGATCTTCAGGAAGCCAACATCATAAATGCTTGTCATCGCCACTTGATGACTGGTCAGATAGAAGTTTCTAGAAAAAAATAAAAATTGTGGGTGTTGGATATCGACAACACATGTCATGCTATACAAGCTTAGTATCTATAGTAAAGTAAAACGTATAATAAAGTGGTGCCATAAGAATAAAATAGCGCTTAATTATACTGATAATAAAAGAACAGAGATTCTGTAGTTAACTCTACAGTACTACACATTATCTGCAACAGAGGCCTCTAAAACTTACCATTGTTTGGCTATCGCAAACTTCAGCACTGCTCTTTTAGAAGCTAATTGTGTTACAAAAGATTAATAGCAAAACAATATATGAAATAATTTATGTGAAGAAAATATGGATAGTTTATAAGTACTGCATGAATATTTTGATAATTATATACTGTTGCTCAATGAAACCAAAGCATAAGGAGATTTTTTTTAGGTTGCACATGATTAATTAAGGAAACTATCCCTGTAACACTAGTCCTGTAGAACTAGGAGCCACAAACTTACAGTACATGTTTGAGACATCGAGGAAATGGTTGCCATGCAGAAACGTTACACCTTGGTTACCAGTCGCTCAGTGTCATCAATTGATACTTGTCATACGACAATGGCGCTTCATAAATGCATAACATTAATGAAGGCTATAACAACAATGTTTGGTTAAAAATGAGATACTAACGATGCTTTCGAAGATGTAACCACACGTAGTCAGGGCCATGAACTTGTTCAGCATTCTCAATTGCCAGAGTTCGTACAACACCTCGACTTCTACAAACAAAACTATTTTCAGTTAGTCAAATCACAGACCCTATGCAATGCCATGGCAATAATGAATATCAATAGTGACTCCTCCTCCCACCCCATCAGTTCTTTCCATCATTGTATCTGGTGAGCTCTTATCGTCCTTTTCTCATCCCAAAACCTGCCTTTTCTCTCACGGTTGCACACACTGGGAGCGCGTCTGAAAGGCTCTTGCTGGGAAAAGTGCTTTATAAATGGCCAGATACAATACAATCTCTATAACCACGTACAAACGTCATACATGCACATTACTTAGCATTGCACAAATATTTTAAAAAATTCATTGCAAGTGCAATTATAGATTAGTAAACCACTGCAGTGACAGGAACTATACACGCATACATGTTGCTCGCTGTGCCAGACATATGCAACTAACTGTTATTATGCATCTATGAATAGCGACACTAAATGAAAAACATTCTAAGTAGGTTTACAAAAGTGCTGCATATTTAAAGAATTATTAAGATGGGAAAACTGACAAGTAGCAAACACTGCTGAGACATCAAGAAGAGACACAATACTGGTGACAGGTTCGGATATACATACAGATTACAAAACCAAACAGAAATATGGCGAAAGTTTTAAGCAAATGTCTAGATCCAATGTTGTTACGTGCATCACAACAAAACAAATCGAACAGAAATTAAAAGGGTTTTGTAGCAAGATAAGAGATAATGTTCCACCGCCGCCACAAGATAGTGGCGCTGAATAAATGCATAAAAATAAATGTTGATTTCAATACCAAAAATAAGCGATAAATATGAAATACCTACGACGCATGTCCATAATGCAACAGTTGTTGTGGCATGTTTGACCGTTTGACAGGTGCTATCACCCTTCTAAAATTCCAGATTTTTTAAAATCTGCATCGAGTCCTAAAAACAAAATGATTTCATTCAGTTAATTCCCAGAACGTACAAAACACTAGATTGCAAGCTAAATCAGTTGAATTAAATAAATTTGAATAGAATTTTTTGGGATGAATCGTTTCTTTCATATGTAACGAAACAGAACAAAAACAACATACTTTAGTAGTCAGAAAACGAAAACTGACTCGGTCACCACCAACAACACTACTAATAGTACAAGCAATGGAAGGCTAGAACAGTAATCCATTAAGCCAGCCCTCACTTAAGCCCAGCAGAAATTGGTAAAAAGTGATAAAAATAACTAACAATATCAGTACTTAGTAAAGTAATATATTAATAACAACAATAACACCACCACCAGCTACGTTGTATCCAATAAAGAGACTAACAGCAATACATCTGGCACCACGACCGCCAACACAACACCAACATAACCACAACATGAGGACTTTCCACAAACAACAACAATATTTCTAAATAGAAGAGCACTTCATCAAGGCAGCACTTGTGGGGTTATGGGTAATAAATGTCAGCAAATATCATTTCTCAGCATCTGCGTAAAGGGTAAATGATCAGTCTTCTCTTAAATAGTATACGGTCAGTGCACTCTTTAAAGTCAAATTAAATAGTGGTACACACAAGCCACAAATCTTAATAAAAGATTCTGCCGCTACAAAGAATCACAAAATAATAACAACAGCAACAATGACAACAATAGCAACAATAATAGTAATACTAATAATAATAATAAAACACACAAAACAGCTACAAACATAATTTTTTGAAATTCCGAGGGATCCTAGGTACCTCGGGTAAAAATAATAATATTAGCTCAGTAACAATAACAATGGTTGCTAAACCTGGGACGATGCCTGATTTCTCGGAGATTTCCTTTTCAAGTTCTAAAATAATTTTTCCCTGAGGAATCATTAAAATTAAAATCTCTTGGAAAAAACAATAGCAATAATATAAAAAATAAAATACTATGCTACAAATTGTATGGTTAGCACACCAGACCTTAGTAGGTCTGGACTAAAATCCATACGCAGCCAAAAAACTTGTTCAAGATTTCAGTTCCCGCACAACCCCTGGCCAAATTAGATGAAACGAGTACACTGATGGTACACTGTCAATTAAAAGTAATTAATTAAATTAAATTAATAATATTAATAATAATAAAATAGATACTTTAAATGCAGTACTAAGCACACTGGGAATCATTAAGGTTACACACTAGGTTAGGGCTCAAGCCTTTACATAGCCAAAAAATAACTTGTTCAAGATTTCTATTTTTTCTGAAGCCCTTGCCAACTCTGATAAAATGCGTACACTGTTGGTGGGTAGATGAGACGGTGAGGGAGAGGATTGGGCACCTGTTCAGTATGCCAAGGCTGACAAAGCTGGAGAAATTTGTACCAGCATTGACCAGTTCAACACCCACCTTAACGAATTAATGACAACGTGTCTGACTAAACAAATTCTATATATACTTTGACTAAAACTGGTATTTTTATTTCCACAATTTCATTTAACTGATTAGACAATTTGCTACTCAAATACCGTAATCATGTGCAACTAGTGACTCACTAACTCACATGGCGGAAGAATTTGACAGGATAGAGCACAGACTAATTTGTCCGTTTCCACCAAGGACAAAGTCGATGATACCGTAGAACCGTAAAACAATCTCCGTTGAAAATGTTCATAGTTTCCAGGAAATTCAACCCAGAATATCACTGAAAATACATGAAAAGCACAAAAATTCAATGAATGCTTGGAAATCATTTTTTTAAAAAAACAAATAAAACTAAAAAATATAGCATCAGGGACTGATTAAGAAATGTGGGGCCCTGTTCAATAAAGCTGTGGGTGCCACAACCTCCCAGAAGCAAAACAAAGTGACACAAAAAAGTTCGTATTCAAAGACAATACGTATATTATTATTACTTCTGTTTTTACAATATCAGCAGACCTTTTAACATACCAGTTTAGTTTAAAAGTAGGCCTATGCATCTTTTACGGATTATGAATTTTAAAATGATTCATGGTCAGACATTTTCTTCTAACCACAGAAAAAACAGTGCACTCGCAGAAGCAAACACTGCATTAACTATTATATGCCCCAAATAAATTCTTGGGAGGGAAAATTTCTGGCAGTCATGCGGCTAAATAACGACTAGGTCAAATGGTTTTTACCAGGGCATTGATTTTCCATGCTGTAGAGCAGCCACTGATTGGAAATTAACATATATTTTCGCGCTTACGCCCAGTAGTTAGACCCTGGCTCAAGCTCCATCCTACTTATGTGAGCTTTTCCCCCCGTCTTCTGACTTTGTCTGGTTATGAAAACTGCAATAAGAGCTCCACACATGCGCAAAAGTTGTAGCCTATGTTAAAGCACTAGCATAAAAAATTTGACAATTTGTTGTTCAGAGATTTTTAAAATTATAATTAACAATGATGAAAATATATTCCTATTGCATGTGCGGAGCCCCTAAAGTGTGGGCCCCTGTTCGGCCGAAGATGTCGAACATACCATTAATCCGACCCCAAAGCATTAGTCTTCCATATAGGCTACATAACGCACGCACGCTTGTAAACCACCGTAAGTTCCTATATAAAAGACAATATTCGTGTCCATATTAATTCGTCATACCACAAAATATGGAAATATGTCCTGTGAATTTACGAATCAAATTACCTACTTGATTAAGTTGATTTGTCAGAATTTTCCCGAAATTGGTAACCGCCCATATCTTCCGCCATCACTTGAAGAAAGGAAGTACTTCCGGCATCTTCGTCCCAGCAAAATCAAGGCTTCCGCACCACCGTTCAATGCAATATAAATTGTATAGCGCAATAACCCCGCATCTGACAACCGTAATAAGGCCGAAAAATCATATTGTTACAATAATATTATTGGCCATCATTTATTCAAACCGATAATGTACCAATCATGTATATTTAGCTACCCTCTGGCAATAATGACTAATTTTCATATTAAGAACAGTTAAGCGCCTGACATAGTCAGAGCTGGAGTAGGCAACCAGATAAAAAAAATACGCATTTAATTCAGCTAGCGGTTATTAGCCAACTATGGTTTTCGGTCTCCAATTAATTGCATTAGTATATCCTTCGAAGTATATTTGATAGGCTTAAATTAACCTAACTTCTTGCGAAAAAATAAATTTGCGTGGAAAATATTCTTCAAGAAAATCAATAGGGTCAATTCTCAATTAGGCCTAAATGAAATTGCAACCATCTTCATCGCTAAAAAGCAAGTAAGCTGCTGGCTAGAAACCATATTAGAGCGACGTGACAAAAACATTGATACCATTTCATGTTAAGTGGCCATTTCGTATTAACTTAGGCCTAAATACTCATCCACCCAAAATTACAATGCCAGGTTTTTTAACCTTGCTGCACTTAAAAATGACCGTGCATCAGGCGCACGCAGAAACTAAATATTAGAATTAGGCTTATTATATGCTGAAAGCCCAATAATTCCGAGTTGCGTCAGGAATCGCATGCAGCATTGTTCACAAGGGAAACGGATATCACAAGATATATCCTGAAGTTTTCTACTGAGGCAAGGTAAAGGTCTATCTTGATCACGGGCAATAGTAATTATTAGTCTGAACAGAATCTGCAGAGTGAAAACCAGTTCCCGGTCAAAATTCAAAGCGTCAGAATGGTTAAAGAAGAGTTTTCAGTTTCTAGCGAAAGACCGGTGCACTTGGCCAGCTGCTAGAGAAGACAGGTCAAATTCCGGTGAGATGAACCTTAATGTGTGGATCCTTTCTTAAGTCACATTTTAGTCATGCCATATCGGCGATTACATTAAATTGTTCTTGTCACGATCTTGTTTGCTGATGTAGGCCTATGCGATCGTCCTATGCTATGTACGGCTCATTAACGTGTCAGATGCTGTGAATGAAAGCTACCTGCATTCAAATTAATGTGTTTGCAGTTAAAATTAAAGCTCGGTCTTTTCCCACATATTTTTTCAGTTACAAGTTCACAAATTTGAGTGACATTATAAGTTAAAAGTATATCTTGAAAATAAAAAAAAACATTGTTAGCATGGGTTTCGAACCCACAACTTCTCACTCAAAGGGCGGCATCTCGACCAATGAGCTAAGATGCACTTGCGTGTAAACTGATTTTAAATCCGCTATTGAAGCTGCTTGAGGAGAAGCATAACAATCGCTAAGTTTTGTTCAATGTCAATTTACCCACCGCTCCGTTATCATAAAAATTAGTAGCTAAATGGCACGCACGGTAAATTCGCATTAAACTCATAGTAATACCTTCACTGAACGCTGGAGTCATTTAAAAGGAGACCAGTGTTATAATTGTGACTCCAGACTTGCGCGACTGTTTTACCACAATTGCAGGGTCTATATTTTACACTTAGGCCTATCCAACTTTTATATGTTGACCTCGTACACAAAATTCAGTGACATAGGTTAAAAGCATATCTGGAATGAAATTAAGAAAAAAATGGGTCGCATGGGTTTCGAACCCACAACTTCTCACTCAAAGGGCGGCATCTCGACCAATGAGCTAAGGTGCACGTGCTGGTAAGCCGATATTAAAGCCGCTATTGAAGCTGCTTGAAGAGAACCATACTAATCGCTAAGTTTTGCTCAATGTCAAGTTGCTGATTGATAATTTAAAAAATTAATAGGTTTATGCTCATCATGTGCTCGATTAGCCTAGGCTAGAGTTTGCAATTTTTAGTCCTCTGTGTGGGAAATCTACAACGTTTGTTAGGTCCATGCGTGGTGACAACCCTTTGTTCGGGGTTTTTCCACTATCAGAGTATTAATGCGCAGTCCACACTGTGCAATGTGGCTCTGTGCAATGTTACGAGTTTCTAATAACTAATTTTCACACACTTTCGTATGACTTTTGTGGACAAATTTAAATAATTAAAATGAATCCTTAGTCACTCTTTTATTTATTTGTTTACTTTAGGAGGTAACCTAGCTATTATAAAGCCGAGAACGGAGAACTATTTGTTTCGATGCGCCATACAAATCTATTCTGTGAGCAAATGTCTAAAAAAACGAGTGCTTCACCCTAAAATGAACGGGGGCGTCGCCGCGAAGGGGTTTAGGGGCAACTGATCGCTTTTTAGCGGGAAATAGTCGTACTAAAACGATAATCCACCCCGCATTTAACGGTTTTTTGGAACAGTGCACGATGGCGAGCTATTGGAATTCTCAGTTTGTCTGGAACACAAAGCGTCTCGGTTGACTGTCAAGTACAATGACCAATTGACCGATGTCTAACAATAGATTCTCTTTGAATTCATCAGTGCGTTGTTCATTGTCTTATAGTGCGGCTTTCATTGTAATTCCTTTCAACTTCAGTAGATATATAATCAGTTACTATTTCAACCAAAAGTGTTGACAGATTTTTGTAGCGCCAACCGAATTATCCTTTGTTTAGACAATAATCATAATTATTAATAATTAATTAATTAATTAATTAATTAATTAACTAACTGACTAAAAAATTGACAACAACCCACACCTTTCTGCACATATAGACATAGGCCTACACATACTATTTTTACTCAATTAATCATTGATTCATAATTTATTCATTAATTAGTTATTGAATTTACTCATATATATTTATTTTGAACATCTTTATATAGTGTTTTTACTGTTTCTTAACAATGAACGATTTATTTATTTACTTCTATTAATTGAAGCAGGGAGGACAAGATTTCGCGATTAAATCGCCATCCTAATGGGTGGTCCTTTAAGCCTACTCTAAACTGTAATCGTTGGATTACAGATTATCATCATCAACCGAATTGACCACCATATATGGCATAATGATATATATATATATATAATATATATATATATTATACATATGCATGACTCAGTTGTATATGACGGAATATATTCATGCCTATACGACAAATTCATGCTTGAATACACACACATACATACGTGCACACATGAATACAAACGCCAATATACTATAGATTGAAGATTCAATAGGAAAGTAGAAAAAGAACTATAGATATATAGACATATATAATACATATTATATATAAACTCATATATATATATTCAACATGAAAAATGGATGGCTTCCACCCCTCCCCCATCTCTCTCTCTCTCCCTCCCCTCTCTCCCTCTTTCTCTGTCTGTCTGTCTCTCTCTCTCCCCTCTTCCAGGAGGTCAAGGCCAACACTAGCTGCAGATGGACGGCATGCCTGGGAATCGATCGATCTCTGCTGGCTATGCATATTGATTCGTCTGCAGTGGCAGAAGCGTACTGTCTGAACCTGACCCGATTGTCAGCCAACCAACCAATGACCGCCATCGGTTGATTCGTGCATGCAGAGAATATAATTTCTATTCCATGATGATGATGTTGTCCAAGTCATTGTGATGAGCGACGAGATGAGCAAATGACTTTTGATGATGCTGTAAAAAGTGGCAATATGAATGTTCAGTCACACATGCATGCATTGCATACATACATACATACAAACATACATACATACATACATACATACATACATACATACATACATACATACATACATACATACATACATACATACATACATACATACATACATGCATGCATACATACATACACATACATAAATAAATACATACATACATACAAACATACATACATACATACATACATACATACATACAAACATACATACATACATACATACATACATACATACATACATACATACATACATACATACATACATACATACATACATACATACATACATACATACATACATACATACATACATACATACATACATACATACATACATACATACATACATACATACATACATACATACATACATACATACATACATACATACATACATACATACATACATACATACATACATACATACATACATACATACATACATACATACATACATACATACATACATACATACATACATACATACATACATACATACATACATACATACATACATACATACATACATACATACATACATACATACATACATACATACATACATACATACATACATACATACATACATGCATACATACAGACTGGCCTAGTTAGCTACACTGGTAAGCGAGAGCGGCATACGTCTGTTGATTGCAACGGACTGCGGTTCAAGCCCCGGGCTGGGAGTTGACATTCAGAGATTTAGATATCTCGGGCTAGCACGTGTGGGACGCAGGGGCGCAAGCTGCTGCGGAACAACCTTGGGCAAGTTGCTTTACCCATCATTGTCTGTGGGTAAGGCAACTGGAAACCACCTTACTCATCTCATTCCCGGGTGCTCAACTTAAAGTGTCTTAAACCACACTTTATATATCAGTGAAGTGCACTTCACATGAAGTGTCCTGACAACTGCTCAACTATAATAGAGCTGCACGTGTAACCTTCGAGATGAATTTCATGAGTTGCAGTCATGCATATAAATGGCTGATGAATCCAATTTATTCATCTACGGATGATAATTCTTTTCATTTTTTTTCATTTGGCGAAGATAAGATTCACGGAAGGAAGAAAAACAGGAAGACTGGTGAAAAAATTCCTAGATGAAAAACTAATAACATTACTTTCGCCCGGAAATGAAATTCACCGATACCAATCTTAATTTGAAATTTATATTAGCTTAGGCTATAAAAAAAACTCCAATCATAATTGAAGAATGAATCGTCACTGAAAAAACTGTTGACAGAAATTAATAACTAATTAACGAATAAATTTTAATGAATAATTATGAGTAAAAAATTATGTATAGTCTATGTCAGCGGTTCCAAACCCGTGGCCCGCGGGCCAAAAGTGGCCCGCCAAGCCTAAAAAAGTGGCCCGCCAGGCCTCACAGTTACCCTCATCTCTCAAAGAATTAAAAAAAATAATATTTGAAAAAAATCGACAATTTGGACAGGATAGAACACAATTATTTTCTATTAAAACTTACTTAATTTTTACGTCTATAAATAACATCAAACACTCAATTTTGATTCATTTATAACAATTGTATATGCTTTTAATTAATGAAATTTTACATTAATATTATTTAATTACTAATTACTAATTAGTAGCCAATGTGCCCCAAAGACAATTCGTAATTAGGTCATAATCTGTCCATTGCAGATGGCAGCACAGTTGTTTTAGAACTGATTTATTTTCTATAGTCGATGCAATATAAATCGCGAATTAATCATATTCAACCATGCACTTGCACAGCCTTTATGCATGTGAGATATAATATATAATATGTTATATATATATATATATATATATATATATATATTTATATATATATATATATATGTCATGCACTGAGAGATTTCCAAACGTATTTTATGTTTTATTCAAATAACAAATAGCATCTGTGAAACGTAGTGCTTCTGCAGACGGCCCAATGAAGTACATACTTACTTATTTAGTTACTTTAAATATCTGGGTTATGGCTTTGCTATGTGTAATTATATAGACATGTATATATAGCCTAGTATATATAATATATATTATATATATGTAGTTCAATCAATCAACATTCTATTATTCATTGAGACTAAGACCTTGCAGCTCTGTGACGGATGCTTTGTGCTGCAGTTTCTTCAGCTTCACTGCCCAGACAGCACGCGATGGACCAGCCATGCAGTCACGGCTTTGGCTGATATTCAACTTTTGTTATGTGGCTTCTGTGCACCTGCGTGGTGCATGCGACTGAAAATGTCTGGTGCATTAGACACTGTAAGTGCAATATATGTTAGAAACATTAGGGACTTGATCAACAGCATTTTGAACCATGTTTTATAGTCATAATTATTATAATTAGCCTAATTATTGTGACTAAGCAAGTCCTTAGATGTCATTCCCTTTGGACATTATCGTCTCACTTAGGCCTATAGAGCACATAATTCTCGTTTTTTTCATCAGATTCACAAAATTTAATATTGACTGCGACTGTAAAGTTTTTTTTATGTATTGTTACATTGCAGAAATCATCGCATTTCTATTTAAATCGCAATACCTTGTGCTAAACATTTTCAATTATCTATTCCTCTAAATGATGATTTTTTCTCTATCCTTAATGCATTCTATTATAGCAAAACGTCAATTTTCATTTGATTTCAATTATTACTTCCATTGTTTTAATGTTTCTAATCTTGTCAATCGAATGCTCCGGAACGACTTCGATAGATTATGAGAAATAAAAGCAGGGAAAGCGAGAAAGAAAGGAAGAAAAACGGAAAGGAAGAATAGAAAAAGAGAGAGGGCGGAGGAAAGCAAAAGAGGGAAACAGAGAAGAAAAACAGAAGAAACAGATGGAAAGTAAGATAATTAGAAGGAAATTAAAGAGAAACAGAAAGAGTGCGACAGAGACAATGAGAGAGAGCGACAGACAGAGACAGCGAGACAGAGAGACAGAGAGGTAGAGGGAGGGAGAGGGAGAGAGAGAGATGCGAACAGAAGGAACCAACATGAGACAAAAGATGAGAGGAAGACAAAAGAGTCGAAGACAATAAAAAAATGATGCGAGGAAAAAACCCAGATAGAACGACAATAAAATCCTAGGAATTTTTCCGCGCTATTAAAGTACATTCGATCGAAAGAGACTCACCTCTGACGCAGAATTCAAGATGGAGGGATAGCGTCACCGCATCTTCCCCATCAGCATCATCCTTCCTTTCCATCTTCCATCGCTCTCCTGTTGCTGCGGCAGATTGGCTCAACAGGCGCCACCAGCATCCGACGCAACCAGTGCTGCTGCTGCTGCTGCTGCTGCTGCTGCTGATGCTGATGATGAAGATGGAGAAGGATGCTTCAGTTGCTGATGCTGCTGCTGATGCTGCTTGCGGCGTTGGCATCCTGTCTCTCGGTCGTCTGTCGTTCTCTGGCGCAGCAGCAGCAGCAGCAGCCGTGGTGGTGGCCTTAGAGACAAAGAGACTGAGACAGAGCCGTCGCAGCCAGATATACATGGGCGTTGCTGATATACGCAGGCGCGCTTATAAATAGCCTATCGCGAGATGGACACGCGTACAGCGGTCAGCCACTGGTCAGTCTTGCTGTCCAGCGTTTACCCTATGCCCTTCCGCGCCACTGCATGGCCGAGCAGGCCGGCCGGACGCAGCGCCTTCGAAGGAGGATCCAGTGGACACCAGGCGGGCAGCCCTGGTCGGTCGTCACCCAACTCTGCGTTCAGCGGCGGCTAACACTCGCAGACCACCCGACCGAAACTGGCAGAAAATTGTCAACGCTTTAATTATGGTAACTTAATCAATATTGGAATGGTATTAGTTGTCCATGGCAACCCGACATATTATTATAATGCAGCATCATCATCATCATCACGAGACACTGTAGTCTAGACGAACAGCAGATAAAGCAAGGGCTGAAGGTTACATACATGTATACAAGTAACGATCGATAAGTATACATGTACATGTGCACAGGTAGAACCACTCACGCGCCTCTATAACCGTGCGCCAGAAAGATATAATCAATATCTGCTCGCAGCCGTCGCGCATGCGCGCTTATACACACCTATACATAATCCACCGACGAGATCATTGTCTTTAGCCAGACCGTGCACACTATAATATATACCTGCTGCAGTCCTAGCTGCACCTTTTATGCACTCGACTTTTAGTATGCACATTAATTACGTCTGCGCATTTTTATGGCCATATAATTATATGCTTTTGAATATTCAGAGCGGAAAATTTTACGGCATGCATGTTCGTCTTTTCTGATGATATGCTTGCGACAACAACCACCTGTTGGTGTCTGCTGCGACGAGACAATAAACCCTGTCGTCTGCGCCAAAGACCTCTAAGCAAGATGTGGGAGGTGGGGAGGGCAGTTACATGGCTTAGAATGCGAACAAAGCGCTGCATGCGGAAAGGCATCTGATTGTGAGCTACATAAATAATCTTTTGAGTTCATGGCTGTATGAACTTCGCATGCAGTAAAATCTGAACCAACGCAGGGAATCCAGGGATTTATTAGCGTGCAGCTACACACAAAATGTGCTGCTGCTGCTGCTGATGATGATGATGACGACGACGACGACGACGATCATGATAATCATAAGGATCATGACGATTCTCATTTCTTATTGGAGTATATACAAAATGAACAATCACCACATCATATACCATTACAACGACATCCCGAACTATATCGTTAGAACATAATATATCTAGATCTATTCGTTGTGACGGAATATCATTATTATACGTAGCTTGAAGTATATATATATATATATATAAAATTACATTTATATATATATATGAGTATCTCGCTGTCTCTTTCTCTATCTGCAGTCTGTCTGCCTATACCTGTCTCTCACTCTCTCTTTCTCTTTCTCTTTCTCTTTCTGTCTCTGTCTGTCTGTCTCGCTGTCTCTCTCTCTCTCTTCCTCTGTCTCCCTGTTGTCTTCAGAAAACAATGAGGGTTGGAATTAGTTTCTTTCTTCCCATAAGTATACACTTGTAGTGTACTTGGAACTTCGGAAAGTGTATACTAATATAGGCCTAATTACATTATGACGTCGGGATGACGCACCGAATGACAGCAATTGCAGAGTTTACGACAGTAATCCCTTTTTTAGCAAATACCCTTCACTTCTCATGCAGTGTCTCTTTTTCGTCACGTGTGTACACTGTATACAATTATTGTTATAGCCTACTCCACAAATCTCTGTTTCAGTAACTTCAAATATCTCTAACCACAATAGTGTTCTATGTATCACTATTTTCTTCATACTTGTTTCTGCCTTTTCATTTGTTGTTCTGTCTTTCTCTTCTCTTTTTTATATCGGAATTATCCATCTTTCCTTCTGCTACATGTCTTTAAATTCCTTATAATATAGTTTTACATTTCTTTCTTCTCTTCTCTATCTTCCCCGCCATGCCTCTTTCTCTTTCACGTTTCTCTCCTTCCTTTTTTTATCATTCCTCTCTTTCCTTTTATCTCTGTTTCTTCCTCGCTGTGATGAAAGACATCAAAAGCTTCATGAATTTTACTTAGCGTTTTCTCATCGGCCATCCAATATTTCATAATCCTAATGGCCTTTCATGCAGAATTTTTGCAAGGCATTAGGAAGCCATTACACGAAGACACAAACACATGGACCCCACCCTCAACGACATGGGTGGCTTTACACGTTTACAAAGGACTGTGTCTTCTATAGACGTCTGAAGACGAAGGATTTATTTGTTGGGGGAGGTATACAGGGGAAGAGAGACTGACAGACAAACGAACGTACAAACCTAAAATTATTCGAATGTATATACAAACACATGCATGCACGCAGATATTACATGTATTACCGTATCTGCTATATAGCCGATATAAAATATATACACAGATGTGATTCATGCATATACAGGTGAACATGCCGTGAAGTGCACATTGTGTCATACAAATATGTACATGTATATATACATATAGGCTATATATATAATTATATATATATATAATATTGTGAAGTGCAATATGGCTGACTAACCTGGATGATTAGAGACTGAAAGAAAGACTGATATAATATAGCCACATGCAGAGGCATGAGACAGAAGACAAACAGACCAGACAGAAAGACAAAGAGACAGACAGAAAGACAAAAAGACAGACAGACAGACAAAAAGACAAGCAGAAGGACAAACAGACACACAGAAAGACAAACATACCAACACAAAGACACACAGACAAACGGACATATAGACAGACAGACATAAGATCACAGCAGCAATAATTGCATAGATCGATAATATTCAGTATGGTTTTAGGCGAACTGATTATTCTACAGCGATCATTCTTCTATTTATCCAACCAACCATCCATCCATTCACCCACCCATCAATCCGTCTATCCATGCATCCATGCATTTCATCTATCTACCCGTTCACCCATCCATCCACCATCCATCAATCCGTCCATCCATCAATCCATCCACCATCTATCCATCTATTTATCCACCATCCATCAATCCATCCACCATCTATCCATCCACCATCCATCAATCCATCCACCCACCATCTATCCATCCATCCATCCACCCACCCACCCATCCATCCTTCGATATCCAGGGTCGCACATGTAAGAGTATATGAATATATAGCTCCACAAACCGAGTTCTTATCCATATCAGCCATGATGCTGCATAATATATATATATATATATAATTACATGTATATAGATCTCTTATGTGCATATATATATATATAGGCCTGTGGACGCCATGCAGGGAACATCATTATCTACTCAAGGCGATGTCGTTCTAGGTCTTCGTCGGTGCTTAATACGCCTAGGCCACCATCCTCCCCCCCACTCCATCCCCCATCCTCCCACACCCCATCCCCCATCTCTCATTCCCCATCTCCCATCCTCCCCCACCCCATCTCACTCCGTCCCCCCTCCTCATCATCGCCAACGCCAGTCGCTGAAGCATAGCTCACCAAGGGCAACCACACCATAGCAGCGTCGCCCATAGCACGCACCTGCAAATGATGACGCGTGTATCTGTACGTATACATGTATATATATAGGCTGTATGTACATGTATTATAAGTCTGAGCATACGTCTATTTATAGGCCTATGGCTACTCTGGCTGTCTGGAGACAAGCTCAAAATTGTGCACTTTTGTCGACTGCGGTAGACAAAGGACTGTCTCTCCTGTCACAAAGGACAATTAGGTTCAGTAGCCTCTTATGCCTATCGTGCTGAAATTTCGATTCAGTGCTGCTGTTGAGCATACAAATGTATGTACACCGTGACTCAAAAACATACTGTCAGGGTCATATTGTTAGTTCAATTCTCTACATATCTGGAAAATTTTAGAATGATTAATCGTCAGGCATTAGAGATAATAAGGAAACATTTTATTGAATCTGACAGGAAATTGCTTGTAAACTGCAATTTCGGAATATGAAGTTTAAATATTCATAACTTTTTATCCGCTCAACTTTATCTCATGAAATTTTGGATTCATATTCTTGGTCCAATTCTCTAAATATTTGGAAAATTTTAGCGTGATATGTTAGCGGGCTTTAGAGATATATGAAAAACAATTTGGCTTACTTTTTTTTGAGTCACGGTGTATATAAAACTATATATTTATATGTATGCGCCATTAAATATCTTCATATATATGCATAAAGGTGGTTGCATGGGAAATCAATGCAGTTATAGCCCGCAAAGGTGCATTCTTCAGAATGGACACATAAAGATACACAAGAAGTGCCAGTGTAAGAATTGTGGAAAAATAACGGGGGGGGGGGTTGGACAATGATCCACTCGGAATTAGGGTGTGAAAAACAATACATACTTTAACATGGGGCTCTAAAAAGACTGGGGGGTTGGAACCCCCAGCCCTCTGCAATTCTCACCCTGAGAGGTGCGCTTGATGCATGGCATCTGCAGTATATGTTTTCTGCTTATGCGTATTTATGCAAAGCCTGATTCAATAATGGTAAACCTATATCATGCATGTCATGTCAATACGCTGACGTCGCTACGTGACGGTTGGCTACATGAGTGGACCAAAGTACTCCAGCAAGATCTATCCTTTATACGGTCCGCAATAGCGCCACTCCTGTTAAACCGGTTCACAGCGTGATGTTATCAAGCCAGAATATTCTATGTCTACCGCGACCGCGAACACCCTACATGCACCAATACCGTCATGACACTATTTTCCTATAATTGCCCTGAAATTAAGACATTTCCAGGAGGTTCCAGAATTATCCATTAATTAGTAATGAGTATAAGTACAACAAAATTTTTATTAGAGTTTATAGCATAATGCCTAATCCAGACACGCTCTCAAGTATGTTGAACACCACTGAAGATTTTTCTGGAAGTGGCGCTATATAAATTTGCCAATATACGATTACTATCACTATACATTGTATATGGTGTAAGCTTATACAGCAAAATAATGACGATCAAGATCAATCAGATTATTTCGCCAAAGTGCATGGGCACAACATCTATTAACACACAATACCATTAATATACATATGTAATTATGTATACGTGAATGGACAATTATTTTATATATATATAGGCTGCTACAATACATATAAATGTAGGCCTGTATATATTTCTTGGATTACAAAAGAAGTCCCGAAAAATTTGTTGAAACAATGATAATTTAGTGTGGATTTGTCAGGATATTTCCTTTCGGGAGCGTTATTTAGCCTACCTGCTTGCTTACTGACTTTATGAATGGTACGAGGGTGCCGGAAAACAGGATGAAGACAAGGAGAGTTTCGGTGTGGAAGTGGATATATTAAAATTATACACAGCGAGAAGAGTGAATAATTTTGTTCAAAATTCGACGTTTGTTTGATTTCTGAACTTGGACTCAATTGGATGTAACTTCCTACAGGATTCATTCGTGAAAATATTTGTGTGGATCAAACTGCAGTGGTGGTAATTCTGAATGTAGCCGAGCACTAGTCAGTGGCGGATATAGCTGTTCGAAGGGGGGTCCAAAATCTTTGGTCTTGGGACAGGCAGGGAAAAATTTCGTCATTGGTCGTCAAAAAAGGTATGACCATTTTTTAGTCCTACGGCCGAAAACCGAATTGGGTGGGGGCCACGTCTCATTCAATTTTTCAATGGGGGGCAATATGCCATGGCACCCCTATTATACCTATTGCTAATTTGAAACCGAATGGGGGCCATGTCCCATGCAATTTTTAAATTGGGGGCCATGGCCGGATTGGGGGCCCCTGGATCCGCCCATGCCGAGCACCAATTGTGTATCAAATGAAAGCACATACGTATACAACTATACGTGTGCATACGTATACATAGATCTATAATTATGTATACGTGCGTTCATGCTGAGTTCTTTGTATATACACTGCGGTCGAAGGTTCTCAACTATAGTGCTGCCCTGAAGGCACTGATAGTCAACAACAGCAAGGGTCAAGACGTCTCAATCCTTACATAAAACGCGATAGCCATAGAGGCTAATATATCTGTCGGCCGGTCGGTCCGCCTTTCTCTTTCATTTTCTGCTTTCGTTTGTCTCTCTCCTTCACTCTCCTTCGTTGCATACTCTCTCGATTTCTTCTATCGCCTTCTCTGTTCTCTGCTCTCCGCTTCTCTGATCTCGTGGAGCCAGAGATAACGCGGCTATAAATGCAATGCATGCAGCACCAGCATGCAAGAGCGAGGCTCTTGACCTTTCGGCTTGGTAAGCTTATATGAGATCGAGGCCTTGAAGAAAGTGCCAATAATTACCAGATTTGTTTTCTGACGACGGCTTCCATTACAATCTAATCACCAGATGCACACTGTCTAACCCTAACCCTAACCCGAACCCTAATCCTAATCCTAACCCTAACCCTAACCCTAACACTAACCCTAACCCTAACCCTAACTCTAACCCTAACCCTACCCTAATCCTAACCCTAATCCTAAACCTAAACCTTACCCTAACCCTAACCCTAACCCTACCCTAATCCTAACCCTAATCCTAAACCTAAACCTTACCCTAACCCTAACCCTAACACTAACCCTAACCCTAACCCGAATCCTAATTCATATCCTAACCCTAACCCTAACCTATCCCTAACCCTAACACTAACCCTAACCCTAACCCTACCCTAACCCTAACCCTAACCCTAATCCTAATCCTAACCCTAACTCTAACCCTAACCCTAACCCTAACCCGAACCCTAATCCAAATCCCAACCCTAACCCTAACCTATCCCTAACCCTAACCCTAACCCTAACCCTAACCCTAACCCTAACCATAACCATAACCATAACCATAACCATAACCATAACCATAACCATAACCATAACCATAACCATAACCATAATCCTAACTCAAACCCTAACCTAACCCTAACCATAACCATAACCCTAATCCTAACCCTAACTTTAACCCTAACCCTAACTTTAACCCTAACTTTAACCCTAACCCTAACCCTAACTTTAACCCTAACTTTAACCCTAACCCTAACCCTAACTTTAACCCTAACCTAACCCTAACCCTAACCCTAACCCTAACTTTAACCGTAACTTTAACCCTAACCCTAACCCTAACTTTAACCCTAACCCTAACTTTAACCCTAACTTTAACCCTAACCCTAACCCTAACTTTAACCCTAACCTAACCCTAACCCTAACCCTAACTCTAACCCTAACTCTAACCCTAACCCTAACCCTAACCTGACCTGTGATTTCCAGATATTCAGTTAAGCCAAACGACACTGCAAAGACGAGGCCCTAGTCATGCGCACTTAATTAATCCAACGCATGTGATATACGGTTCCTTCGTCTTGCAAAATGATTGTGCATGCCATGAAAATCGTTCGGCTTAATTAAAGGTATTTTCGTAGTTTTAAATCATAAGCTTACAGGTTTATACCGTCTCTATATTAGTATCACAATTTACCTGAGTTCTCTTGACTTCAATCATGGAGAGCGAAACCAAAATAGGCCGAGAAACCATGGCATGCATGGTTTAGAAGCTCAGTGCGTCCAAGCCGAACATTTTGCCAGATAAGAACGGTCCTTTCGGAAAGGTTTTTGGTGGTTAAACTTTATTACGATCGTTTTTCTAAGAGTCATTATAATAGGGCCGTATAGGCCTATCGATTATGAAACAGAACAGATGATTTGAAAAATTTCCCTCTATTTGCGTCTTGCAATGTTTTATTGTATTTGATCCTTTCAAATTTAATTATACCTAAAAATTGCAGCTATAATTTCCAATTACGCATGTCTGAAGCTTATAGACGAGATTTAGGCCTATCAAAGTTTTGAGTTGCAAATGCAAAGTGAGAAATATAGGTCAACTTTAGAGTTAATCTAAGCTAATTAGTAGGCCTAACGTGATGCTTCGTCTTTAAATTAGTTAAATTCCTTAGGTTACTAAATTACCACCATGGGCGCCCGCAGAACTTTTTGCAGGAGGGGGAAAACAGTAACACACCATGGTTACGGTTTACGGTTTTAACGTGAGATGGAAAATTCAAAGCACATTATTAAGAACACGAGTATGTTTTCACAGAGTTTCTAAATGTAAATTTTTCAGTTTATACTTTGTATGTATCGTTAGTTACATTTACGCTTTAGTGCGAAGAAATTAGCCAAAAACCAAAAAGTAATAGTCAAAAATTAGGGAAGTCAATTTTGCAGGGGCAAGTGCCCCTATTGCCCCTGCAGTGCGGGCGCCCATGCTTAGGGTCGTTTCAGATAAAGTGAACCACTTTTCACGTTTGGCCACTTTGCTACCTTCAGAAGCATCGTATCAAGGATTCAAAGACATCATTTTAAAGAGCAGTGATTGCTCTATAAGGCTATGCAGTTAAACTGGACCGGTGTTGAGGTTGAGTGGGTCATATACCAATTCAAACTTTTAATGTCCAGTGGTTCTCTTTACCTGAAGTTTAAGATATAGTGAATCAGTTTTTTCGATAAAGTGAACCAGATCTTGCTTGTATCAAACTATACACTTATCCAAATGCAAAGCCTAATAGTTTATATAAATCACAGCAGAATGTAAAAATTTGCACCAATTTTAATATGTGTCAACCTAAACTGAACTTAGAAGTTGATCATGAGTTCATGCACAGGCATTGAGACTAGGCCCTATGTCAACCATGGATCTGGTAATGCTGAGATTGCTCAAGAGATGGCCACATCTAGCATTCATTTGACCAATGACTTAGACCAGTGACTTAGTCATAGCTATGCAACTTTCATGTCAGTAGAGCTATCCTTTACAGATCTTATTTTGGTACCACACAGAGAGTGGCAATAGGCAAAAAGAGCACAAACAGCAAACCTCCAAAGTTTGAATTGACCAGAGCAGCCACAATCTGCATTTGTGGATTCAAGATCATCGAGGAATGCAGTCAAACATAACAATTATTCAATGATGGTTAAGATTTGATTCTCTACAATTTTTGATAGTACTGGGAGAGGCCTAATGTTAGTTCTGTGAGTCAAAATTTCTTGCATCTTATTAAAGCCTAGCTTGCATAATAAATTTTTGCTGGAACTAAGAAACACTGTGTGGTACCAAAATAATATCTGTAAAGTTGACATTGTCTCAATGCCTGTGCTTGAACCGAGACCAAAAACTAAGGCACTGCTAAAGTTGCTTGATAGAGTTGGATTATGCAGGTTCTGCATTCTTAACACCACTATTTAAGCTCGAGTCAGACACTTTTACAATCTCACAACTGGGTGCCAATTTTAGGTACCTGGTAGCCTAATACAATGTTTCAATGTTGCCTGGTGAAACTGAATCACACAATGGCCAAGTCTCAAAATAACTGGCCACCACATGCCAAAAACTGATGAAACTTTTATATGCAAGCCTGTTTTGCGAAAGCATGTTAATTGTCTTTCAATGCTCTTTCCATACAACCTGCATGGGTCCCACGTATAGGCCTAGGTCTATTTTTTATTGTTGTCTTTTTCAGTGACAATTTTGCTGGTCTTTCTTTCTCCTTCTTTTCTTATGTTTTGTTCCATGATGGTGGAATCTTCCCATTGTGGTGCAAATAAATTTATAGCTAAACTTCAAAATTGGATTTTTCGATAATAAAATTATTAGGCCTACTAGCATTAATTTGCTTACAATGTGGGGTGATTTTTATGTAGTCATAAGTAATATCCAATTTAGGCCTATCTATAATTCATTTACCAGGTTATTAGCCTATCAGATAAAGTGAACCACTGGTTCACTTTAGTTGGACTTTTGTGGTTCACTTTACCAATGTGTGCAAGCAAAGTGGACCACATGATTAAACTGGCACAAACGGCTCGCGGAATCGTTCAATCAGACATTTAAACTGCTTTTTTAATTCATTCACATGCCCGAATTCATACAGAGAAAAATTCCCTGCATAGGTTAATGCATTTAGCCGTAAAACCGACTTTTGTTATACCCCCTCTAAAAAGTAGGACACTTCAATTTGGGGAATTTTCGCCGGTGTCCGACATTTCTCTATCGATCATAACATGAGGTTGCTAGGTATGTTTCAAATAACCCGCTGACTTGGTAGACAAGAGGCAGCGCAATCTAAAAATAGCCACCGCGTGAATTTGACATTAATAGTTTGGTGCACAGGCAATTTCTAGCAGAATTGGTTCACTCAACCTGATGGTTCACTTTATCTGAAACGACCCTACCATAAAACCTTAAAATATTTCAAGAAACATTAAGTTTTAACGCGGTTTTTGATCAACAACAAAAAACAATGACTTTCTCACATAATATGGTTAAAAAAGTCTCTTTTGGGTCGTATGGATCTACTCGAACATGTAGCATAATATAGCGCTAAGTAGCGCACAGGCAAAAGAGCAGCCATGGAGAAGCCCCATACGACACACTGTCTTCCCGTTGGACATTGGCCAAGCAAAGGCAGATGCCCATAGGGCGTTTTAGGGACCATCCATCTGGTCGCCTGCATATCTACGGAAGGCAGGAGGAGGAGGAGGAGGTGGCTATTCCACCTGATTGCACACGAACACCAGTGGAGCGCCAGCCAAGAGGCTGTTCACGTCCACCTGGACTACAAAAGGGACGCCACGTGATAGGCTATAGACGCAGCGGACGGCTTCAAGAGGAGGATGCATGGAGGCGCTTGGGTGGCTTCCGAGACAAAGCACCGGAGGCGAGACGAATAATTGGCACAGCAGCAGCATTCTATAGATGTAGATGCAACATGTAGATCTATAATACTGCAGTGCATGCATGGGGTGCGATGCCTTCTCTGCACGCGTGCATGCGGAGATGTCATGCTTGCTGCATGGGGAATTGAATTGTAAAATCATATTGGAATCACTTTGGAGGCTTCACCGTTGTATATCTCTTCATTCTCTTCCTGCATGCAGTATGCATTGGCTTCATGTGTTCAGTTGCAGGTTTTATTTCTAAATAACTGCATGATACGAGACTGCATGCAGTGTTTGGACACAGCTTGTGACCAATAATTTTAATTTTTATTATACAACACTCGACTTGCAGATGAGGGTATAATACTCAAATCCGAGCCTCCTCTGCGGTGCAAATACAGTCCCCCACTTGATTACAATTTCTTCGCTCCTCGAAATCATATTAATTTTGGGCTAGAGACACGCACTGAGCGTGCATGCATGCGAAGTTGCAAGGTAATAGGCCTACTAGCTATTAGACCTACCAGCAAAAACAATTTAAAAAATCACACCTGCTCACAACGCATGCATACATGACCATTGCTTATACTGCATGTTCACGTACATGTATAACCCTACATGTATTTTCTTACACACACGATATCAAATCAATATTACGTTACTCGGAATATCCTGACTGCATCGAATGCAGTTTTTGGTCAGAAACGGACTCGAGATTCCACGGAAAAGAAACGCGACGGCTTCCCTCATAATTGGATAGAAATGAGGGAATGTCGCCACGAAATGCTGCAGGTTTATCATATAAAATATGTGCATGGGAACAGTTGCACAGATGCAGCTATAGATGCAGGGTTGACTTTTACATAACATTGTAGCTGAAGTATTTCTCTTATATGCAAAATCTCCCCTCAGCCAGTTCGTGACTAAAATTGCACCGTTATGGATGATTAAGTTCCTTTGAGAAAATCCCTGACATTAATTACTTCTTAACTTCTCAAGCGCTGCACGCATGCAACTTTTTTTATTGTTGTTGTCGTTACGGGGACAATGATCACGATGATGATGATGATGATGATGATGATGATGATGATGATGATGATGATGATGATGATGATGATGATGATGATGATGATGATGATGATGATGATGATGATGATGATGATGATGATGATGATGATGATGATGATGATGATGATGATGATGATGATGATGATGATGATGATGATGATGATGATGATGATGATGATGATGATGATGATGATGATGATGATGATGATGATGATGATGATGACGATGACGATGACGATGATGAAGATGATGATGATGATGGCGAAGGTGATGATGTCGACGATGATGATGATGATGACGACGACGATGACGATGATGATTATAATGGTGACGATGACGATGACGACGACGATGATGATGATGATGATTATGATCATGCCAATGATCACGCCAATTCATATATTTGCCTCATATTAGAGTCTATATAGTGCTGGCTTAAATTAAATGAGGGAAACGAAAGGCTACCCAAACCTGAAGGTATAGTCATAAGTCTCACAATACCATAGATGAGAATACAACCGAGTGTGACATGACATGGAAGACAGTCAACTTCTTTTCTTATTAGGTTGAAAAACAAAATAATTTCCTGCACGAAGAATTACCGTGATCTGAATTCGGAATTCTTTACACTGAACTAAATGCTTCAGTTTTTATCAATGCAGCAAATAGTAGTCTCCAGTCAGTCGGGCACCAACGTCAGCAGGGAGTCACATGTATAATTGCATATTTTACGTTCTCTCTATGTATATGGACAACCCCTGAGCACGACATGCACGACGGTGAGCTCGTGAATAAGCGATGCCCTTAATACTGCATGCTTAATCTGGGTCAGTGGTGTGTATAAGTTTTGCATAACCAAACATTCTTTCGTTTCTTCAACTTCCTACTCATGCTCTTTTTTCTCAATTCACATGCAGGCTTTATGGGGCAACGAAGCATGGATGCAATTAATTCTATTCATTATGCAATGCATTATATATCTTGGGGTTCTATTTGGCTTTTAAAATCCACATTTTCGTGTATGGATGACTTTTAGCATCACATTTGTCTTGGTACGACAGCGGCATGACCAGTGGCGCTGCCATGGACGGTTTCGGTGGTTTAAAACACCAGCTCTGAAAAATATGACCCGAACAATTCATTCAAATGATGCTGTTGAGTTTTCAATCAGGTATCGAAAGGTGGGGGTTGAGCAATATAGTGACCTAGACTCAGTGAAAACAAATTTTATAGCCACCCCACCTTCAAATGGTTGGCTACGGACCTAAGTATGACTCCTCCCCTAGCTCTACCGAAATCACCAGTGATAAATTTAATTGCTGTTGACTTATAAGATCAACGTTACTATTTCATCATGGCTTGGTTGTTGCAAGTGAATATTTTACTTAATATATATACTCGCATATCGTTCATAATTATATATACATAATTACATATATATTTATATATATATATATAGCCTAGCATTCATGCATCCATGGCACATAGATACGTTAGTTATACGTAAACGGCCATTTATTAAGCGCCAGCATCAACACAGACTCTACAGGAGGCGACATCCCGTTGGGACCTAAGATCTTCAGTGGTGCAGTCGTCGGACAAGTAACCCTGGCACTGCGGGTTGATCGACGCAGCATCGAAGATGAATTGGCAATTTCGGGCGATGGCTCGCATGGGATTCGAAACCCTGACGATGTGACTACAGGGGTCGGCATTTGTGGCGAACAATTGGCCGCCATAAGCACGTCTGTGTTGACCAAATAGCCGATGGCCTTAAATCATTGCATTGGCTTTCTGTAGCGACCGGAGCCTCTGGATTAACATTGCGAGTGTTTATAGAGCTATAAGCATTCACGGTTTAATCAGAGGTTCATGCCGCAACTGTATTTAGAGAAGAAACGATGATGCAGCATGCATGGCTGCATGGCTGAGCGTCACCGTCTGCTGCAGGCATTTATAAAATGTGCGGCATTTTCAACACATTAATGTGTGTTTTATGCGTAAGTACTTATCTGGATGTATGTGTGTATGTGTGTATGTGTGTATGTGTGTATGTGTGTATGTGTGTATGTATGTATGTATGTATGTATGTAACTATGTATGTATGTATGTATGTACTATGTATGTATGTATGTATGTATGTATGTATGTATGTATTAATGTATGTATGTAACTATGTATGTATGTATGTATGTATGTACTATGTATGTATGTATGTATGTATGTATGTATGTATGTATGTATGTATGTATGTATGTATGTATGTATGTATGTATGTATGTATGTATGTATGTATGTACTATGTATGTATGTATGTATGTATGTATGTATGTATGTATGTATGTATGTATGTATGTATGTATGTATGTATGTATGTATGTATGTATGTATGTATGTATGTATGTATGTATGTATGTATGTATGTATGTATGTATGTATGTATGTATGTATGTATGTATGTATGTATGTATGTATGTATGTATGTATGTATGTATGTATGTATGTATGTATGTATGTATGTATGTATGTATGTATGTATGTATGTATGTATGTATGTATGTATGTATGTATGTATGTATGTATGTATGTATGTATGTATGTATGTATGTATGTATGTATGTATGTATGTATGTATGTATGTATGTATGTATGTATGTATGTATGTATGTATGTATGTGTGTATGTATGTATTCATGTATGTATACAACTATACATGCATGCATGTATGCATGTGCGCATGTGTGCATGCATCATGTATGTAGGCACTCTCATCCTAGATCACATGCAGGCCATACAATAGCGCTGTGTTCAAGTGCTCATGCCACTGCAACAAAATGATGTACAATTGTACATATTTGCATTTTGCATTTTGCATGCATATTGTACATTTTGTTATCTGCTTTTAACTTTGTCGTAGTTTAGACCAAGGTCAATGAAAAATTCTTGATTTGTTATAGGGTGATAAATGTAAGAACTAATGGTCTGCCATGATGGGGGAATGATATGCTGCACATTATTATATCATTTCCAAAGTTGAGAGTTTAAAATGTAGCCACTTACTTTATACTCAGTTCCATTTGGTGAAGTTGTCCATGGAATAGTCAATTGAAATGTCCATTTTCATGAGGCATATAGGTCTAGCCTATATAATACTGAATATTAAACTTCTGTATATACGCTGCTGGTCGATCGTTTCAACTTTCAACCACGTTAGATAACTGCGTTGCATATAAAACATGCGATGATTCGTGACAAATTCCATATAGATGCATCTTCATTGATCTCTCGAAAGACTTTGATACGGTCAACCATGCATAACATAATTTTATACTGCTGACTATAAGTTAAACTGTGACGAATTAATAAATTACTGCCATTGTACCACCTGCTATAATTGTAGTATTCATGTTAAGTTAACATTTTTAACTAATAATTCCTGCTATTCGATCTGTTCAATATAGAAACCTTGGACATCAATAACAAGATCTTCTTATGACCCAACGTTCGCGAGCCACAGGTCCTGCATGCATGGCGACAGTAATGTTATAAGTGACAGCGGCAGAGCAGCAGTCTATGTCATGAGCAGCAACCGATCTTCACATCAGGATGAGACGCAATAATTGCACCGTCACGACTTTCTCTATTAACCATCGTTGCAAGTCAATCGTGCAGAAGTACTTCCGACTCTTTGATTCCGACGATAAAAAATAACTACACGTTATAAGCTTATATATCAACGCACACGTCTCTGATACGCACATGTATAAATATATACAGTATTTGGTATATGCATGCATGTATGGGGGATTATGGGCGTTGTAGATGTATGGGTGCACAAAAGAGCAGATGGTTGGTATCCTACGCTGTATAATCGGTCGCCGTTTGCAGTATATATAATTATAAGACGGGGGCAATAATTCATTATGGACCGGTCGACGCTGCAATAGGAAAGCATTATAAGCGCACATCAGCATAACATCAGATTAGGTATTCTGAACCACTCGACTGTAAGACCTCTCATTGCCGCTGTATTATCGACGGAGCAATTGTAGGCCTGTAAGGTCGACACGTAACATGAAACATGTAATTAGCATCATTGCGCTCGGTCCTATAACTACAGTTTATGGCACGGCTGTTTTAAAGGAATTTTGTTAGCTGCACAACTCCCTTTTTCTTTTCCCATCATCGATGGTAAATAATAATACTTCCAATGACCTTTTTCCAATTTTAACTGTATACAGAAGTGCGTCTACAACTGCATATTTTGTGTACAACTGCACGTTAAAAAGCCTTGGTTTATGGAGTATAAATATGCCTCTGCTACAAAACATACCATGCAATTGGAGTCTGATATTGCCTCGTGCATGTCAGGTGCAGAGTTGCACTGAACCATAAACATGTTGACCGGAAGAGAGAAGTCTTTAGTTTAGACTTTAGAAAGTTTAGAGCAAAGGGCAATCTTAGGGGAAAGTTGCGAATACGATGGGGCAAGGGCATAGAGCGCATGTATGAACTGCAATGCATTGTAATTATCTATACTCTATACTGCAGTGCAGTGCTCACTGCTCAGTATGAGAATTGCATAAGATGACTGCATGCATGGGAAGTCAAACTGTATGATGCATGTGGAGTTGAGTGTGCATACAAAGAGGACTTGACTATTATGGTCCTATAAATTTATAAAAGACCTCCCAGGCTGAAACCATAATAAACCCCAACAATTTTCACTCTGATCTGCCATCAATTGAGGGAGGGTTAGGAGGCTGCCACTGAATCTGCAGGAAAAAGTAAATCATTTCCTTCTATAAAGAAAAAACCTTTATGGAAATCTCCATGTTCATTAATAATAGGCCTAATTTATTATGCCCATCGCTCAAACGAATTCATTCAAGTTTCTTCGAGTGATTTTACACCACAATTTAGATATCTTGAAGGACCACAAAAAAGATATAACGAAAAGCTTTAAAAAGCATGAAAGTTCTACTTAAGGTCAGACGTCGCATGTAAAGCACATAACCTTTTCTACAATTAGTATTTGTAGTTTTTTGTGCGCGCTCTCTTTTTCCATTTCTTTCATGAGGATCTAATTACCCATCACGTCTTATGTGCATTGCATCTGTTCATTCTTCAAATTAAATCGTGCAATGAGAATCATTTGTGGAAAGTAATCATCGATCCAGTGCCGGCGCTAGGGTACCGGAGGCCCCCCCCCCAAATAAAACTTGGGCTCCCATACCTTGAGCTGTCATTTCAGCCAAATTTCTCATAATATAAGTCCTGAAAGACATAGTGTAAGACTTCAACAAATGTCCCCTCCCAATTGTTAAATTTTTTGGATTTTCCACGCTGTAATTGTAGAATTTTAAGCTGTCATCTTTACAAAATTGCTCATTTTTTAATGCTGTAGTGTTAGTCGTGGTTTATAGGACTTCAGAGTGTCCCCTCTCCATTGTTTAAATTTGTCCGAATTGCCAACTTTAATGGCAGCATTTATAGGCTGTCATCTTTAAAAAATTGATATATTATTGATGGACAGTGGACGATACTTATGTAATATTTCTGAAATATTACTATTAGCCTATATTAGGGATACAAGGACTTCGTCCCAACCACAATTTGTGGGGCCATGCCCCTGTCCACCCCCTCCCAAGTCTCTCCTTTGGTTGCGTAATATTATTTTGTATGCTTTGCGTTAAAACATGATTCGGTGCGTGGTTTCAGAAATGAACCGTCATGAAAGGTATAATTACCAGCTACATTTGAGGCCCCTTTCAAAGTTGAGATCTGACACGTACATGTATACCATGAACATCTGGAACACTAGGGCCTACACAAGGCTTAATGTTTGGGCCTCACGCAGGTTTTATTTTTGAAGCCTTATCCAATTAGCAATTACAATAAGTTACAATTTATAAATGTTGTATATGAACAAGTGGACGAAACTGCCTGAGTTAGTTTAGATGACTTTACTTACGCCCAAAATCAGTATGGCCGGTATGATGTTTGCATTAGGTCTGCTATGGCAGTGCCATATGGTTAGTTGAGACATGCACCAGACTGGATCTGGGGCCTCAAATAAATGCACCAGTTTAAGAAATATACAGTCACAAATAGGCATAATGAACAACTAAATTTGGGGGCCCCCCTGGGGCCCCTTCAAACTCGCCCCCCCCCCCCAAATGGGGGGCATGGGGGGTGCTAGCGCCGGCACTGCATCGATCCTCTCTCTATCCACTGCACATGTCATAATTGTATACTTTCACAACTGCACAACTTAAAAAATTTAAACAGTGTTTAACAAGGCCGTAGACAGGGGGTGTTTTGGGTGTTTGAACACCCCCGAAATGGAAAATGCAGAAAAAATTTATTGCATTTTTTAGTTCGTGATGCAAAAAGCATGGAAAAAGCCATAAAACACCCCCCGAAACGAAATAAGAGATTAAATTTCGATGTTTCGATCTGAAAAATCGAAGTTAACGACTAAAAAAAGGTCGTCAGAAATTTTGACGGCGAAAATGGAAATTTTGGCCGCTGAAAACACCCCCCGAAATAAAATTCTGACTACGGCCTTGGTGTTTAACTGTTTATGCACTATTTTTTCAAATACATCACCCATGCAGCATGACTTTTAAATATTGCCATGGCTTTTTTAGTGTGCAGTTCTACACTAAAAAGACACTTCTAAGAGGCCTGGTGTTGTACACATGCATATGCTCCATCAGAAAGAAGAAATATGCAACATTTCCCACTGAGAAAAATTCGGCAGATTGACACATGTGAAGAATTGAAATGCGAGGCATTGATGTAACAAAAAGGTCGTCAGAATTCAATGGAAAAAGTGCAGAATAATTCTAGAATTGCCCGCATTTTTATCGGCAATTTTGATGAAAGACTAGAAAAGGTCATCAGATTTTTTTGAAAGTTACATGGTAACATGCATGCTTCTGCGGGGAAAAGTTCGTAAGAAAATTTCCGGTCAAAGGGTGTCGTCGGCGTCTAAGACAGCCATTTTCGGCGCCCCTCCCTTACCCGGGTTACCTCTCCCCAACCAACCGAAATACCCCGCGCAAAGCTGGAGCACTAAAGTAAAAAAAATGATCTGCGGGCGAATAAGACAGAGAGCAAGAAATCATTTATTCAATGGCCTTTGCTACAGTCGCACAGATATTCAGAATAATCTTCGATGTTGAACTTTAAGACTAAAATTGTTGTGCATGAAAATATCAGCAACGCCATCTAGCGAACGATTCTGAACTATTCTCATTTACAGTCTGTGTGCTTCGAATCTTATTGAACACAAGGAAACGGAGTCGCTGTCAACAATTATTATAATAGGCCTACTTTGTTTCTATTGTGTTACATGAGGATATCTCATAGACGTGAATCTATTGCAATATAATGGGGGAATGGAAACTTTATCTTAAAACAGTGTGTAATGTGTATACTTCCCTTAAGAAGTCGAAATAACAGCATTGCATGAGAATCGTAATTATTCAATCAGCACGCTTAGCTAAACGTTTGACTATTAAATTTTAATTCTTCCACTAGCGAATAAAGTGCCTATGATTGTTTCTCACTGCAGAGTTGAATTATAACGGGAGAGACAGATTAAGGCATGTTAAACATGTTCGGCTGTTAAACATGTTCGGATGTGTGGGCCCCTAAAGTGTGGGCCACCTGCCCACACTTTAGGGGCCCACACATGATGAAGCAATCTTTTTCATCATTGTCTTTTAAAATCTGCCAGTAAAACTAGCAAAATATATCTGAACAAAATTAATTATTCTAAACTATTCTGATTTTAACAAACACAACTTAACACATTAAAATAGCCTATTCAAGCAGATTATCAAGTAAAAATCACAAATCTATGAAACTAAGAAAGTGTATGCACATCAATGTGCTATAATTATCGTCATCCAATTATTCCAATAGATAGGCCTACTTCGAATCCCTAGTTTGTAAATTCTAATCGTGCTTTATGCAAGTCTGTAGAGAAAAGGCTTGATTGATCTTGCAAAAAGTGACGAAATGTTCGCAGTTGTTCGTGCCGATATCGTAAGCACGACTCTGCAGACCAGGTTCACCAATCTTACTTTCCGCTCTCTCGATGACAACACTCGGTGTGTTGCAGCTGTCTTCCACCTCGTAGTCCATGCGGTAGAGATTTCGACCATGAATAAACTTGCTTAGGTTCACCTTATCCTTGCGTATCATTGCACTTTTCTTTGATGCAGACAAACGGCTTTGACGATGAGCCACTGGTGAAAGAGGGCGATGAGCCGCGGCCTTCTTCGGAAGACCCACAAAGGTGAATGAGTTCCACCGTTTCGAAATCGATAACTCGCTTAACGATGGCGTGATGATACGCAAGGCTTAAAGTTTCCGTCGGGTAGCAGATATGGTCGCCAGGCGTAAGCTCTGTAACGTGCAATACCAGCGTCCTTTTCGCCCATAAACCCATTCTCTACAATCAGAGATAGGATATGTGACGTTAACGGTAGCTAGACTACATGCTGTCTTCACTGTTGTAACTTTGAGTCCAATCAACCATCTTACTTTCCTGACCTCAACGTTTGAAGTAGAACGCGTGTGAAAATAAACGGTTTCGTAGATCCCAATAATTTGTTAGTTTTCGTACTCATATTCGTAGACTCCATATTACACGCAATTGTAACGTAGGTCTACAGTAACTGTAGGCCTATAGCCTACCTGTAAAATATTGTGTCAGTATACCCAGGGAAATGAGAGTTTTAGCAATCGAAACACATAATTTCTTAAATTGAAATCAATAAACCGTAAAAATAAAATGTCAAATCGAATTTTAAAAAACAATGATTGCAACCAGCACTATAAATAATTTAGACATTGCATCACTTCCAGAGAAAAATTCATACGCGTGTATCATTGTATGATTATTTCTATAGGCCAGTTGATAGGCTATAAATTATGCAAATAATTATAATTTTATTCACCTTTACCCACGACTTGGCACGCTGGCGAATCGTCACTGCAGCCCCTCCGATTGCGCCTAGTGCTGCAGTAACAAGAGACCCCACCACCGGAATGGCCACCAGAAGCGCCATAGCTGAAGAAGCTAAAACGCCAGACAGAAAAATTATTGATTACAGTTGATAGCCTATAGGCCTATAGTATACATAGATCTAAAAATATATATAGTCCTTTAGAGAATTATTGATTACAGTTTATACAGGCCTAATATAGGCCTACATAAAAATATATAGTCCATTAGAGAACCAATCGGATTCAGAAGAAGCCGATAACAATTAGACATTGATTTTACGAACTGTGATTACTAGACTGGAAAATAAAACACTGGAGGGAACGACTGCCTTATTCTGAAATCCAAATTGGTTTTGTTTATTTATTATTCATGAGCATGTCGCTTTGACGATGTGATGGAAACCTGGTATGAAATTAATTATGAACCACGGTATCAGAGGCCAAAATTATGGGGCGCGGTGGTGTAGTGGTGGCGTCGTTACCTTGGAGCCGGAAGGTTCGAGGTTCGAATCCACCTCGCCGCGTAAAGACCTTAGGCAAGTCCTTCACTCACAATTGCTCAGCGCTTCTTCGGCGTGAAACTCCGATGCAGTTCCGCTCTGCATTCGGAAGCGTCGCTGAGTAGAGAGAGCTTAATAGAGGCTCTAAGCTTATAACAAGTGCACATACAATTTATACAAGCAAACAAACAGTGGTGCTCAAAGTTACTTGCATTATGAAGCCTATATGCATGCAGGCCTATTCTTGTGAGTCGTGCTCAAGTCAGTTTCATCAGTTAGACTTTCTAGATACTAAAAGTCCTTTGAAAAACTGGATTTTATCATTTCAATACAACGGCTGATGTTGTCAAAGATCATCCTAAAGAAAGCACCTTATTATGCAGCATTTACGGAAACCTGAACTAAGTGACAAGTTTTTATGAGTTCATGAAACTTTTATTTAAAAAGCAAGTTTTGACAATAAACTCACAACGAAACGATATACACCGTGATTCAAAAAACTAAGCAGAAATGTTTTTCATATATCTCAAATGCCTGATAATATATCACGCCAAACATTTTCAATTATTTAGAGAATTGGACCAAGAATATTATTCCAAAATGGCATGAGATAAAGTTGAACCGATAAAAAATATATGAATATTTAAACTTCATATACCGAAATTGCAGTTTACAAGCAATTTTCTGTCAGATTCAATCAAAGTAAGCTAAACTGTTTTTTTATATCTCCAATGCCTGATAATTAATCATACAAAAATTTTCCAGATACTTAGAGAATGGAACCAAGAATAGGAATACAAAATGTCATGTACAAAAATTTGAACGGATAGAAAAATATGAATATTTCAACTTCATCTCCAGAAATTAGTTTTCAGCAAGTCTGTTATGGTGTTCGTTGCGTTTTTCGATGCTTGATAGTTCCCAATTTTGATCTTCAGTGATCCTGGAGCAAAATTAACGGAGTATAGGCCTATAATCGCAATGTTCTGCTGTCACAGCATCTTCCACCTGTTATCGGAAATCTATAGCCCCAGAAGGCTGTTTTCTTTTTCAACAGAACAGCGCCAGCCCACAAAGCCAAGCAAACCATCGAAATTCTGACAAGAGAGACGCCAGACTTCGTTTCTCCCACATTATGGCCTCCGAACAGCCCAGATTTGAATCCTGTCGACTATTAGCCTAAGTGTGGAACGTGATGGAAGACCGAGTCTACTTTAATCCATGATATAAACAATCTGAAGCAACGCTTGTTGGAAGTATAGGAAGGCCTGGACCAGAAGATAATCGACGATGCCGTTGCCCAATGCATTGCGCCAGAGCCTCCCGGTTTGCATGCAAGCAGGAGGAGGACATTTTGAGCATGTTATTTGATTAAATAATCAAAGCATACTGTTGGGGTCATATTGTTAGTTCAATTATGTACTTATCTGGACAATTTTAGAATGATTAATCATCAGGCATTGGAGATAACAAGGAAACATTTTATTGAATCTAACAGAAAATTGCTTGTAAACTGCAATTTCGGCATATGAAGTTTAAATATTCATATCTTTTTATTCGTTTCACTTTATCTCATGATATTTTGGGATCATATTCTAGGTCTAATTCTCTAAATATTTTGAACATGTTAGCATGATATGTTATCTTGCATTAGAGATATATGAAAAACAGTTTGGCTTAGTTTTTTTAAAAATCACGATGTACACTAATTAACTACAAATAAGCCGTTTAATACCAAATTTGCAAACTTTACAAGAGGCAGATCTTATTATAAGCTTAGAAGTAAAATGAAAATGTACATTGCAACATTGATGCAACGCCTACCTTCGGTTGACTGGATAGTCTATTGCAAGGAAGACAATCTATAATAGCGTTGGCGACGAACTGCGACTGAAATCTGCCTGCATACCACTAAAAACTGAGCTTATTTATAGGCCTCAGTTTCTTGAAGGAGACACAATAATTCATAAGGCATAAAATTATCATTTTCACGTTGCGTAATATAACTTTACCAGTGGTTTTGATGCTTACCCGGTATGTTTATCTCGGTGTTGAAAATGCTGACTTTCCTTTATTTGAATCTGCTGACGCAGACTCTCAAAGATGTCATGGCACAGTGAATTGTCACAGTCATCATATTTTTCCAAAAATTAATAAGGTTTTCTTGAAATATCTTTAAGGAAATCGTTCAACCACGTGGAGTCGGATCTATTTACTATACCTCTAAACAATAAAATCTTCAGGGTCATCACATGACAAGTTATAAATTGGCTAATGGTTGCACAACTAAAAATAGCACGTGATTAGATAACATCTGATAAATGGCGCTCCCACCTACCTTTGACCAATAAATTGTACCTCTGTGCACCCCCCCCCCCCCCGCAGATGGACAATCTGCAACAGCAATTCAATCAACAATCAACAAAATCGAGGATGTCAGAGACCATGCTGCCATAAGACGTCGTTAAACTTCTTCACCCTCAGCGCAGACTTTTGCTGTCTTTAACCGAACCACAATGACGCACTCTCATGATAGTCTCTCGTGCATTCTATGTTCACAAATGAAAACGAAACAGTAGGCCTACAGTAACTGTGCTTTACACATAGGCCTAATAATGATTATTTCCGCCTTGACCGCGTAACCTCGACGATAAATCTGAACGTCTCACGGTGTAGGGTTAATGATCTATAAGTAGTGGTCAAAGTGGTTTGGGTGAGCTTGCAGTGGGAACGCTGAATATGTGAGCAGTGGGAACGCTGAATATATGTGAGCAGTGGAAACGCTTAATGGGGGAGCAATGGGAATGCTGATGAAGAGCTTTATTGGAACGCACGTGTTTCCAGGTTTCCATCATGATGAGCAGGGCCGGATTAAGAAATGTGGAGCCATGTTCGGAAATTGTGCTAGGATCTTCGGCCAAAAAATCGCATGACTTTTTAGTCGTTTGGCCGAAATTTCTGCAGAATATACCGGCTTTTCTCTGCCAAAATGGCTGATGACATTTTATTTAGTCGTTTGGTCGAAATTTCTTCAGAATGTACCATGTTTTTTAAAATTGGGGACATGTGTGGCCCACTAAAGTGTGGGCCCCTGTTTGGCCGATCATGTTGAACTTGTCTTAATCCGGCCCTGATGATGAGCAGTGGGAACACAAGCCAAGAATTTCGAGAGCAGTGGGCCGTTCCCACGCGTTCCCATGCACCCACTTAAAACCCTGCCTATATACATGTAAGTTAGTCTGACGGGAAGGAGCATGTATAAAACGCACTCACAAACGAAAATCGATAGAATGCGTGCAATGACGTGCATGGGTCGTAGCCTATATAAATAGGCCCCCTATGCAAGGCTGCAATGCTGCATGGTATCCAGTCAACCAATTGAAACAGGATTAGGCTACGTCTGTACACCGTGGTTCAAAAAAAGTAAGCCAAATTGTTTTGCATATAATTTATCTCTAATACCTGATGACATATCAAGCTACAATTTTCCAAATATTTAGAGAAGTGGACCAATAATATGATTCCAACATTTCATGAGATAAAGTTGAGCGGATAAAAAGATATGGATATTTAAACTTCATATACCGAAATTTCAGTTTACAAGCAATTTTTCTGTCAGATTCAATAAAAAAAAGTAAGCCAAACTGTTTTTCTTGCATCTCTGATGTCTGATGAGTAATCATAAAAACCTTTTACCAATGTTTAGGGAATTGAACAAAGAATAGGATTCCAAAATATCATGTCATAAATTTGAAGGGATAAAAAATATGGATATTTCAACTTCATCACCCGAAATTTCAGTTTTCAGCAAGTCTGTTTGGCGTTCGTTGCGGTTTCGACGCTTGGCCGTTCCCATTTAGTCTTCATTGATCCTGGAGTAAAACTTAATAGAGCCTATTATCGCGATGTTCTGCTGTCACAACATCGTCTATCTGCAATCAGAAATCTAGTCCCAGAAGACAGCTTTGTTTTTCAACAGAACAGCGCCAGCCCACAGAACCAAGGAAACCATCGAAATGCTGACAAGAGAGACGCCAGACTTCATTTCTCCCACATTATGGCCTCCGAACAGCCCAGATTTGAATCCTGTCGACTATAAAATGTGGAGCGTGATGCAAGACCGAGTCTACTGTCTACCAGACAACAATCCATGATATAAACGATCTGAAGCAACGCTTGTTGGAAGTGCGGGATGGCCTGAAAAAATTCAAATCACGCCATTGCAATGACGCCAGCGCCTCCAAGGCTTGCGTGCAAGCAGGAGGGGGACATTTTGAGCATGTTATTTAATTAAATAATCAAACCATACTGCTGGGGTCATATTGTTAGTTCAATTCTCTACATAACTGGAAAATTTTAGAATGATTAATCATCAGGCATTGGAGATAATAAGGAAACATTTGATTGAATCTGACATAAAATTGCTTGTAAACTGAAATTTCGGCATATGAAGTTTAAATATTCATATCTTTTTATCCCTTCAACATTATCTAATGAAATTTTGGAAACATATTCTTGGTCCACTTCTCTAAATATTTGGAAAATTTTAGCGTGATATGTTATCAGGCATTAGAGATATATGCAAAACAATTTGGCTTACTTTTTTGAACCACGGTGTATATTGACTTGAAAAGGAGACATTTCTCATCACGCTTCGAATACTTAATTCTCAATCAAATTTAAGTCTGTTTTTCTCGTTCGATTCATCATCATTAACTTACATATGACTTTCCCCTCCCCAATATGTTCCCTGCAATAAGAACTGCATGCGGTTCTGCTCTTTGACCTTCCCATATGCCATGTCTAATTGGAAAGATGACGACCAGAGTTCAGCCACTGACAGATTGGGGGAAGAAACAGAGAGAAAAAATTTCGTAAACTGCTATCTGATAGATGAGGAGAAAATGTGAAGCCAAAGCATTGTATTCTGTTGCTATGAAATATATAACGGCTATAGTTTGTAGTCATTCGGTCATAAATATCAAATAATGGAAGCAGGTTGAGAATTGCCGAGGTTTTTTTTAACCCCCCAGTCTTTCTTAGAGCCCCATGTTAAATTCTGTTTTCCCCACCCCGATTCCAAGTGGATAATGGTCCAACCCCCCAGTTATTTTTCCACAGATCTTACACTGGATGGAAGACTATGTAATAGGCCTACTACTGTCTTTCTACTGTCTTGAAGCCACCGGTCGACTATTTCATATCTCCGTTACACATTTAGGCCTACTTTTATATAGAATACATTATTTGCTTGACATAAGCTTAATTATAGATCTACACTTCACCAAACTAAATTCACGAATCAATAATAGTTGGACGGCTGCAATGGTCATTAGCGTCTCGAGCGAACCACAGCTGATGAACCATTCCTACAAGCACAGACTTGTACATGTAAATTTACGGTGTCATACTGAAACTAAAACCTGTGGAAAATCCACATGGAGGTGCTTTTCTAGCATCTTGGTATTAGGGGAAGGTTGCCAAAGATGGTCTATGTAAGGATAGCCGTCCGTTTTCGCCACATATTATTATAGGGCCTACATTACGGTCGTTATATAGATTAGGTACGAATACAAAAGTGGCAGTAAGAAAAAGTTTATCTAAATAATTTGGATGAAAGAAATATTAAAAATAAAAAATCGCATAACTGGTCCATCTTAAGAACCTGAGCGCCAAGATGGACCATGAAATATTATGTAGGCCTACTGTTAAAGGCGGACAAACAGTCTTAAATCATCAATCATTTATTCTAAACCGAACTTACAGCACATATTCTGCCATTTGTCAGTAGGCCTAAATTGTGAAAATAACAGAATATGAAATTTCATTTAATTAATTTTTTATTCTCATAAATAAATATTTTAAAAATATAAACAAACAGTGCTGTAAATTTTCTCACTGTTCCACACTGTCAATATAACTGTCTTTGATCAATAATGCTAGCTTAGTAGGCTATAACACATATTATATAGCAGTTAATTGCATTAGTAATAATGAGCATCAATAATGTTTGGACAGTTTTCATGCACTCAGTTCTTGCATCTTCCACACTGGAGCAACCTCCAATCTTCCAAGCTTCCCATGTGCACAGCAGACTCGACACTGAACAAAAATTTATTTGGCCTTAATTTTGGTAAAATTAATGTCTTATTGCATGGTAGTTTTTTTCTCTTGTTTTCAATATCTGATTCTTGTTTATTGCGTAGGCATACTAGCCTAGTTTTTCAGTTGTATTTTGACTTTTAAGAATAAGCCACGATTTGGTTTCTGTAGTAGCTCGACATTCCTGTAAAGAAACGCAGCATAGAAGTCGGACCATTTGAGATGCTCATAAGTTACTAATATCTTTTGTGAGTTAGCTTGTCTGAAGAAAACCAAGAAAATCAAGCCATCGTGTAATCTGCTATAGGTACAAAGGGTTGTTGCTATTGCCTAAGATGGGCAATAGTCGCCTAGAATGGACTACACATGAATCATCCTGGCAACTTGCACCACCAACTTCCAACTCATGCTACATTTAGAACAGTTGTGATATTGGATTTTCGTATACATATAGTTTCCTGTACAAAATTGAAAAACTTAATTTATAAACGAATTTCAAACTACCCTGCAGGTTCGGTCTCGATTTTGTATTTGTTTTTACCGTTAGATGTCATTAGATCGTACAGTGCAAATTAACGTTTTGTCTATTTTTACGAACGTTTTTCTGTGTAGCGGACGTCTAATTATTCAATTCAAGCCATCTTGTGACCTGTTCGATACGACAACATCAAGTGACGATCCAGTTTCAATACTTGTGGATGATCACAGAGTGGTCCATCTTAGGCACTGACTCATCTTTAACAACCTTCCCCTACTGCAAGGCACCCAGCGACTGTTCACAATATAAAGGGCGTTGAATACGTTGAGGCATGCACGCTAAAACCACAGGCGATCTATAGCTTATAGTCGGCATTTCGCCATTCGATCGTCCAACACAATTATTATCAGACACGCAATTTCAGGTGAGAATATTTCTTCTGCAGACGCGAGCTAGAGAATAAACAGTAAGCATCACATAGTTTACCATAATAGGCTACTAGACAGCAAAGAGTATTGCAAATTTATCAATGACTAAAACATCAGTTTACAGATGCTCTTAGAAGGTTCAGTAAGATGTATGTATGCATGAAGCAACCGGCCTATGCTATTTGCTTCGTAATAAATTTATATATTTAAAAAATTTATTTTACGATGGCAGGCAGGCGGAATGTTCCACAGCGTGTCAGCTTATGCCACCTGACTGCGGCATACACGCCTACAGTGCTACACCATTGCATTCTCAATTTCTCAGAGAGTTAAAGAAAAAACACAATTAAATAAGACTAATAAAAACAGCAGTTTTGATAGGCTCCTAGAAGCTGTTTGGACTACTCTAACTGACAAACCTTTTGACTTAACGCAGCGCTCGTGAATAAGCTGGTGCCCCGCGCTTGACTTTCTAGAGGCGTTTCAGAAGTCTGAAGATTGAGATTTGATTCGATTTGATTGCGATTACGATTGTGTGCATACATTCATTAAAGCTGGGTTAGAAAAAAAGTAGTTAATTTACAGACATCTTGCTCCGATTTATATTTGCTGATTTTTGCGTACCGGAACTCACTTAGGGCCTTAGCTAAATTAGGCAGGCCTTTATACATAAGTAATATAAATTGACTTTAAGCAATCCCCAAGATGAATAGGCCTAACAATGAACGGGAAAATAGCTTGCATGCGATTAAGTTATCTATTGCTTCTATGAATTGGCTTTATGTGTATCCGAATAACTATATCCTAATGCCTATAATTGTATGCTATATTCAGTTACAGGACTGGGGATAAAAAATTTCAACCACATCATGCCAATGATAGCCGTACCAACAGCGTATGCACGTTCGGATAATTCCGACGTTGCAACTGAAATGGAGCTTTTGTCGTTGAGGAATGAAGAGCTTTGTTTGACTATGGGAAAAATTAGGCTGGAGGAGTCTGTGGCGGTCACACAACGCCAAAGAGAACGAGAAAGACACCGTGAGGAAAAAGAAAGACTCATGATGCAGTTTGAAGAAGATCGAAAAGTGAGAGAACATGCGATGGAAGCAGAGGTGCTGGAAACTTTGAAACTCAAATTGGAATTGGCCAAGGTTAATGAAAACGCTGAAAAACTGAGACAGGAAAGTCTGGCATTGCAAAATGCAGATAATTGTCTCGAAAGAGAACAAAGGGAGAGAGATAGTCGTCTCGAAAGAGAAAACAGGGAGAAAACTATTCGTCTAGCGAGAGAACACAGCGAAAGGCTCGAAGCTGAAAAATCGAAACGACTCGAGGAACAGGCGAAGCAGCGTCGCGAAGAGGCAGAACGGGATGCCCGTAGCCTCAGGAAAGCTGGTCTGGTGGCAGCTGGCGGTGTCTTGGGAGCAACCGCCACCGTTGGAATAGCTGCAGGGGTGGCAGGAGCTGCCGCAGTACTGGCACCTGTGTCTGGTACAGTTGCCATTCTAACTGGAGCTGGCTACGTTTATAAGAAGGTCACTTCATCCAACAGAGCTTGAACACCGGATGAGGCATATAACGACACGTGATTTAGGCCTATGCACCAGGAGCTCGTTCTAGTACGCTGGATTATAACTATTAGTTCAGCAATAGAGACTAATCTCGTTGTACTGTTATAGCGTAGTTCTAATAGACACTAATTTCGTTGTTTGGTTATGGCGTAGTTCTAATAGAGACTAACCTCGTTGTACTCTTATAGCGTAGTTCTAATAGACACTAATCTCGTTGTTTGGTTATGGCGTAGTTCTAATAGCGACTAACCTCGTTGTACTCTTATGGCGTAGTTCTAATAGCGACTAATCTCGTTGTTTGATTATGGCGTAGTTCTAATAGAGACTACACTTATGATCTCGTTGTTCTGTTACAGTGTAGTTCTAACATAATGATTGTTGCGCGGTTCAAGTAGCCTATCTGTTCATACTAGTATACTGTATGGAATGCAATCGATCAATTAGCTACCGCATGAAGCAATAATAATAATTATCAAGACCAATGTGGACTTGCAAGGAATGCAAGAGCGCAATTGCTTTTGTTTATAGGAACGTTCTACTGTTGCGTAAAACGCAAATAACGTCTCCTCTCTTGCTCCGCGCATTTCTTGATCTCTGTAGAAACATTATGCGTCAGATAATTTAATGTTAAAATAATAAACGCATAAATTCTGTGGTATGGTCTTAATTGCACATCTAAATAGATCTATAATAGGCTACTAAACAAATGAAAAGCATATCAAATAGGTAAGCTTATAAATAGGAATGAGAAATTTACAGGAGCACATTGGTCGATTCTAAAACAGGCTTGACTCACTTCCAGAAATGAAGAATCTACTCATTGCTGATACTTTTAGGATTTCAGTCGGTGCACTCAAATTTCTACCAAACTGCCGCGGAACCCCTGGCCGACGCCCGCGGAACCCCGGTTGAAAATCACTGCAGCAGGCAATAGTGCAGGCTGTTGTGTTCCTTCTGCCATAAAGCAATCGGCCTACTTTTGCATATCCCCATTACGCATTAATACATTATTTATTTCACATCATGATAATTAAATTAGACCAAATTTAATCTATGAATCAGTCAGTGGCGGATCCAGAACTGTTCCAAGGGGGATCTTAGATCTTGGGACAGGGAAAAAATTTCGTTGTTGGTTGCCCAAAAAGTGGAAGACCTTTTTTTTAGTCATCGGTCTTTGGCTGAGAAAAAAGTACTTTTCATCCGCCAAAAAGTCGATGACCTTATTTTAGTCCTCCACTTGAAAACGGAATGGGGGCCACGTCCCATGCTATTTTCTGAATAGGGGGGAGCAATATGCATTACACACGTATTCGTATTGCTAACTTCAAACCTAATGGGGGACCACGTCCCATGGCAGTTTTAAATGGGGGCCATGGCCGGATTGCCCCCCTGGATCCGCCCTTGGAATCAGTAGTATAGCCTATACGACGTTCGCAATGGATCTACAGCTGACTACAACATGCATAGAAACATGCACAGGCTTGTAAATTTATGTTGTCGTGCTGAAAACCAAAACCTGTGGAAAATCCTGATACAGGGACTTTTATAGCATCTTGGTATTACTGGAACAGCCCACTGGCTGTGCCCAATAGAAGGCACTGATGCCCGTTCCGGTAGGCTTACTGCGCCATTTCCCTCTTCGATTGTCCAACATATCAGACGCAGTATCTCAGGTGAGAATATTAATTTTTCTTCTGCAGAGGCGACTTAAACGGTATACCCTACGCATCTTAGCCTACTATAATGCAATACTAGACAGCTAAGAAGATGGCAATAGAAAATAAAAAGAACTCTTTCCAGAGGCTCTTGGAAGGTTCGATAAGATGCATTGCATAGGTAGAAAGCAACCGTCCCATGCTATTGATAAACCTAATTATCCCTGTTATTCAAACTTTAGTTTATGACTCAATGGAAGGACAGTCGGAATGTTTGATTGCGTTTCAGCGCATCCCAACTGATTGCTACAAGATTGCAATCGTAGGTTTTCAAATAATATAGGCTGTCAAAGTGTCATACTGAACCAAACACCTGTGAAGAATCCAGAATGAAGGTGTTTTTTCTAAAGCCTGAGCATTACTGAAATCGATCAAGTGGCTGTTCACTAGGTGGGCACCCGCGGACGCCCGCACATAGGAGCTAAAGTGGGGCATTTGCCACCGGAACGTGACACAATTTTTTATTCTGACCCATTTCTTTGTATCAAAGCACCGATTATAATTATACCAATGGTCTACAAAGTGAAACTGAGAAATTTGCCGTTAAATTCAATGGTATTGGAATCTGGTTTCAATAAGGTCAAACAATTGAAAGCATTTCTATCAGGTCGTTATACACTCAGTCTACCTGAATGCGCATTATAACCAAAAGAAAGTCAATGCATTCAAGCGATTTTTAAATTAATGCCAATATAAAGAAAAAAATAGTTCATTCCACAGTAAGACACCTGTTGCCTTTTCACAACGTGGCATAAATAGGTCATTTATGTCAGTCTATTCAGTAGGGGAGAGCGGGGCATAATGGGATATCGGGGTATAACGGGAAACTTCATTATTGTCGATCTTACTTACTTTTAAAATACGAAAAAAATATCCATCTGAAGTAAAGCATATTTGAAGGTGAAGGACAAAAGCAATAACGATTTTTATGCGTCTTGCAGTTTTTATGATGAAAAATTGATTTTCATGCTCTCCCAAGTAAGGTACGTCCATTATTCAAAAAATAGTCTAGAAACACTGGAGCTATATTAAATTTAAGTTATGCCATCCATGTGTAGGGTTATATATAAGGTCACATATTCCATATGAAAATTTGTACAAGTTCAGTGTTTTGTTTCAAAATGGCGGATTTACAATTTTGGGGCAAATTGGGGCATAATGGGATACATATATCCCATTTTGCCCCAAACTGTGGCGCTAAAGCAATTTTTTCCCATATTTTTCATATTGTAATATTTCGTGAATTCTTATTACCCCCTCACGTCTTGATCATTGTTTAGATTACAAAACAAGCAACAATAAAAAATATGTGGCACTTTTTGGAAATCATAGAATATTGCATGTTATGGGGCATAATGGTATAGGAATCCCATTTTGCCCCGGGTGGTGGGGCATAACGGGATTTTGGGACCTGTTGGTAAAAAATTTGTATCTTCTATGTGGTTGATGCTTAAGTAGATTATTCTAGTCCATGTTGCACTTTATATATGCCTGCACAATGTGAGTACAAAAAAGTCCTGATTTCTTATTAATTATATGATGAAAACTTCAAAATGCCTTAAGTATCCCGTTATGCCCCGCTCTCCCCTACCTAACAAATAAAACTATTGCTAGCTATTTAATTTTCAGTCATCGAACCACATCATGCCACGTCCTACACTCGATTCGTCAGCTCTTCTGAATGACAACGACATAACAAATGAATTATCGTTGATGCCGGTGAAGAATGACGAGCATAGGAAGAAATTTGAGGAAAAGAGGTTGGATGACACTCTGAAGGACAAACAACACAAACGAGATCAGGAAGCAAAAGAAACGGAGATTCGCAATCAGCATCAAAAACAGGAGCATGAAAAGGAAATGATGATACTTCAAAACGAGGAGAGCAACAATGCTCGACAACATGAATTAAATTTGTTCAAGCTGAAATTGGAATCAATTGACCTTGAGAAACTGAAACTAGAAGGTCAGAAATTGCAACATGAGGACGATCGACACGCAAGAGAGCACAAGGAGAGAATGGCATCCATAGATGTCGACAGATTGAAAGCTGAGGGGGAAATCTCGCGACAGCCCAATGACGAAAGAAGAATTACGATAAAAGAGAACAAAGAGCAACTGAGCGAACTGAGGGACCGGAACGAACAGCTGGAGAGCCAACGCCGCAAGGAGGACAAGCAGGACGCGACGAGCCTCATGAATCTTGGTCTGGCGGCAACTGGAGTTGTAGCAACATGTGGAGCCGTAGGCGGTGCCTTGGCAACAACCGCCACCGTTGGATTAGCTGCAGCAGGGGTGGCTGGTGCTGCCGCAGTACTTGCACCTGTGTCTGGTACAGTTGCCATTGTGAGTGCAGTTGGCTATGCTTATAAGAAGGCCACAACATCCAACAGAGCTTTAAATACCGGGGGCGCGCATAACGACTAGTGATTTACAGTATGCCCTATGAGCTCGTTCTAGTACGCTCGATTATAACTCAGGGCATGCATGCATCCCGGATTAGTTCAGCAACAGAGACCAACCTCGTTGTACTGCTATAGCGTAGTTCGAATAGAGACTAATCTCGTTGTACTGTTATAGCGTAGTTCTAATAGAGACTAATCTCGTTGTACTGTAATAGCGTAGTTCAAATAGAGACTAATCTCGTTTTTTTGTAATGGCAAATATTTCTAATAGAGAATATTATCGTTGTTTGGTTATGGCAATTATTTCTAATATAGACTATTATCGTTGTTTGGTTGTGGCGTACATGTAGTTCTAATAGAGGAGAGTGGGGCAAGAGCGGCCTGCGGGGCAAGAATAGACGGAAGGATATCGTAAAGCAATATGTATGCGTAACGATTAAACTAAGCCACGTTGAAAGACATTTTTTGGCCGCATCGAACGACATAAGATTTTTAAAATTTGTTTGCAAACTCTATGAGTAAATTTTAAAAAAATCGATTTTTCTAAAATCATTGTAAATCGGAATAGTTAGGAATAATTTGTTATAAAATCAAAATTTTCGATGCTAAATTTTTCGATAATTTTATGTTGTAAAGACATCAAAAACGCATTGATTGCGCGTATTAAATTGAATGAATTCGAAAGATGTTACGAGAAATTAGAAAAACATTAATTGCTATGGTAACGGGGCAAGAGTAGCCGTGGCCGCATGGGGCAAGAGTGGCCTCAACTTTACCATAAGTTTTTATTAATTGTTACTATTATTATTATTACTCTCACTAATATTAGTACTAGAATCATTATTGTTTATAATTATTATCATTAATGCGAAATTAGTCCCAGGGAAGCTATTATATCTCATTATATCTTCAAAATAGCAATCCAAAATATATGTAGTGTAAATACAAGGATTAATACTGCATGGGGCAAGACTGGCCGTTCATGCCACTCTTGCCCCACCGGTGGGGCAAGAGTGGCTTTTCAAGAGCATGCAAAAAATGTCTAATAGCAAAAAATCAGATGAATTTTTCTGAAATAGTTCGTGTGCCCTGCAGAGCCAGATGGTTGGTCTATGACATGGTATAGTTGAATGTTTCAATATTGTCATCTGCTCAGAGATAATTGGACGAAATCCTTAAGGGGCCGCTCTTGCCCCACTCTCCTCTAGAGACTAACCTCGTTGTTTTGTTATGGCAAATATTTCTAATAGAGACTAATCTCGTTGTTTTGTTATGGCGAATATTTCTGATAGAGACTAATCTCGTTGTTTGGTTATGGCGAATATTTCTAATAGAGAATAACCTCGTTGTAGGTCTACTCTTATAGCGTAGTTCTAATAGAGACTACACTTATGATCTCGTTGTTCTGTTACAGCGTAGTTCTAAAATTGTCGCGCGGTTCAAGTAGCCTACATAACCTAATCATACTGTATGGAATACGATTGATGATTTACATGTAGCTGCCGCACGAAACAATACTTTTCAAGATCAATGTGGACTTGCATGGAATGCAAGAGCGCAATTGCTTTTGTTGATATCAACAAAAAGCAATTGCGCTCTTGCATTCCTATAGGAACGTTCTACTGTTGAGCAAAATGCAAATAACGTCTCTCTTTCTCCGCGCATTTCTTGATATCATGAGTCAGATAATTTAATGTTCAAATAATAAACGCATAGATTCTGTGGTATGGTCTTAATTGCACATTTAAATAGATCTATAATAGGATACTTAACTAATGAGACTCATCTCAAATAGGTAAGCATATAAATTGGATTGAAAATTGACAGGAGCACATTTTTCGATTCTAAAATAGGCTTGAGCCGCTTGACTCACTTCCAGAAATGAAGAATCTACTCATTGCTGATACTTTTAGGATTTCAGTCGGTGCACTCAAATTTCTACCAAACTGCCGCGGAACCCATGGCCGACGCCCGCGTAACCCTAGGGTTCCGCGGAACCCCGGTTGAAAATCACTGCAGCAGGCTGTTGTGTTCCTTCTGCCATGAAGCAATCGGCCTACTATTGCATATCACCATTACACATTTTATACATTATTTATTTCACATCATGATAATTATATTAGACCAAGTTTAATCTATGAATCAGTCAGTGGCGGATTCAGAACTGTTCCAGGGGGGGCAAAATCTTAGATCTTGGGACAGGGAAACATATTCGTTGTTGGTTGCCCAAAAAGTGGAAGACCTTTTTTTCGTCATCGGTCTTTGGCTGAGAAAAAAAGTAGATCTACTTTTCATCCGCCAAAAATGTTGATGACCTTTTTTAGTCCTCCACTTGAAAACCGAATGGGGGGCCACGTCCCATGCTATTTTCTGAATGGGGGGGGGGCAATATGCATTACACACGTATTCGCATTGATAGTTTCAAACTTAATGGGGGGGGGCCACGTCCCATGGCAGTTTTAAATGGGGGGCCATGGCCGGATTGCCCCCTGGATCTGCCCCTGGAATCAGTAGTATAGCCTATACGACGTTCGCAATATTCAATGGATCTACAGCTGACTACAACATGCACTCAAACATGCACAGGCTTGTAAATAATTGTGATGCTATCCGGGAAAGGGGGGCTTAAGTCGCATGATAGCATTTTGAGATAATGGGCGATCATGGTGGTCATAGGTCAATTTTGACTTTTTTGCATTTTCATATAGTAGACTGTTTTATCTAACTATTCGCCAAATATCAAAGCAAAAATCCGTCTAGAAATATTTTTAATTAATTGTATTTGTGACTGTTGCATCTTTCCAAAGTGTCAAAATCGGACTTTGTAGTGCATTTTCAAACCATTGCCGTCGGCCAAAATAACCTTTCACCCCTAATGAACTTGGTATCCTCTGAAAGCTGAGACTGTCTGCGAAGTGCCAACAAACGGCGGTCAAATAAATTATGCAAATTATTTTCAGGCCATGATAACAAGCCGAATATAGAGGCAGCCTAAGTAAACAAACGAAACCAGGGCGATCACCTTTATCTGGCGTTTCCCGAAAACGGCAATATCGCAGCTTCGGACACTAAAATATTCATAACTCGGTCAAATATCAATACATTTGATCAGAATAGGGCTTGTTTTAAAGGGGAACGTCTACTGTTTAACATGTTATTAAAATGTAATTTTCGAATTTTTTAAAGATAAGCTTTGTTTTCCCAGATCGCATCACAATTATTTATGTTGTCGTGCTGAAAAGCAAAACCAGTGCATGGGAAATCCTGATACAGGAACTTTTCTAGCATCTATTCTTGGTAATACTGAAATAGCCCACTGGCTGTGCCCAATAGAAGGCGTTGATGCCCGCTCCGGTAGGCTTACTGCGCCATTTTCCTCTTCGATTGTCCAACATATCAGACACAGTATTTCAGGTGAGAATTTTTTTCTGCAGAGGCGACTCGTTATAAACGGTACGCATCTTAGCCTACTACATTGTAATACAGTAATACTCGACAGCTAAGAAGATTGCAAAAAATTAAAAGAACTGTTTCCAGAGGCTCTTGGAAGGTTCGATAAGATGCATGCATAGGTATAAAGCAACCGTCCTATGCTATTGATAAACATAATTATACCTGTTATACGATCAAACTTATTATGTTATGAATCAATGGAAGGACCGTCGGAATGTTTGATTGCGTTTCAGCGCATCCCAACTGATTGCTACAAGTTTTCAAGGACAGGTTTTTAACTAAGCTTATATGCTTTCAAACTGTCATACTGAATGCAACAGCTGTGAAGAATCTATAATAGAGGTGTTTTAGTAAAGCCTGAGCATTACTGAAATCGACCAAGTGGCTGTTCACTAGGAGGGCGCCCGCGGACGCCCGCACATAGGAGCAAAAGTGGGGCATTTGCAACCGGAAAGTGACACAATTTTTTAGTCTGACCCATTTCTTTGTATCAAAGCATCGATTATAATTACACCAATGGTCCACAAAGTGAAACTGAAAGATTTGCCGTCAGAAACCTCAACGAAAAATGCCACGTTCTTATTTTACTTTGCATTTTTGAAGCGCTTGCCAAAAAATGAAAACGCGATTATTGTGTTTGGCTCCAATAGTAAAAGAAATATCTGCGGGCGACCATTGACGGGGGTGAGTGAACGTTTAAGTAGACTACCTACACATTTAGACATGTCATGAATGCATGTAAAAATGTGAGGGCCTACAAATACACTTAGGCTACCTGAATGAGCATTATAACTAAAAGAAAGTTAATGCATTCAAGCGATTTTTAAATTAAGGCCAATAAAATGGAAAAATTCATGGGACTGGATGACATCTGTTGCCTCAAATAAAACCATTTCTTGTTATTTAATTATCAGTTATTGAGCCACATCATGTCATCTTCTACAGTGTCTACACCCGATTTGACAGATCGTCTGGATGACGACATAAGCTTAACAAATGCAGTTACGTTGATGTCGGTGAGGAATGACAAGCATAGGAAGAAATTGGAGGAAAAGAGGTTGGATGACACTCTGAAGGCCAAACAACACCAGCGAGATCAGGAAGCAAGAGAAACGGAGATTCGCAAATTCACCGCGGAAAACGAAAGAATGAAACTACGGTTCGTGGAAGATGGACTCAAAAGAGCGAACGAGGAGAGCAATCAGCGTCAGAAACAGAAGCATGAAATGGAATTGTTGAAACTTCAAATCGAGGACAGCAACAATGCTCGACAATATGAATTGAATTTGAAGCAGGCGGAACAGGAAACAATAAAGCTGAAATTTGAATCCGACAAGATAAAGGTTGACCTTGAGAAACTGAAACTACAACATCTGAAATTGCAACATGAGGACGATCGACACGCAAGAGAGCACAAGGAGAGAATGGCATCCATAGAAGTCGACAGATTGAATGCTGAGGAGGAAATCATGCGACAGCGCCTTGACGAAAGAAGAATTGCGACAAAAGAGAACCAAGAGCATGGAATTCAACTGTGGGATCGGTGCGAACAGCTGGAGAGGCAACGCCGCAAGAAGGACGAGCTGGATATGACGAGCCTCGGGAATCTTGGTCTGGCGGCAACTGGAGTTGTAGCAACATGTGGAGCCATAGGCGGTGCCTTTGCAACAACCGCCACCGTTGGATTAGCTGCAGCAGGGGTGGCTGGTGCTGCCGCAGCACTGGCACCTGTGGCTGGTACAGTTGCCATTCTAAGTGGAGCTGGCTATGTTTATAAGAAGGCCACATCATCCAACAGAGCAGCAATTGCTTATTAAGTGCTGTAGTATGTCAAGACCTGGTCAAATCTGAATCCTCCTCCTCCAACAGAACTTGAAATACCGGATGCGGCCCATAGCGACACGTGATTTAGTACGCTGGATTATAACTCAGGGCATGCATGCATCCCGGATTAGTTTAGCAATAGAGACCAACCTCATTGTACTGTAATAGCGTAGTTCTAATGGAGACTAATCTCGTTGTTTGATTATGACGTAGTTCTAATAGAGACTATTCTCGTTGTTTGGTTATGGCGTAGTTCTAATAGAGACTATTCTCGTTGTTTGGTTATGGCGTAGTTCTAATAGAGACTATTCTCGTTGTTTGATTATGGCGTTGTTCTAATAGAGACTATTCTCGTTGTTTGGTTATGGCGTTGTTCTAATAGAGACTATTCTCGTTGTTTGGTTATGGCGTAGTTCTAATAGAGACTATTCTCGTTGTTTGATTATGGCGTTGTTCTAATAGAGACTATTCTCGTTGTTTGGTTATGGCGTAGTTCTAATAGAGACTATTCTCGTTGTTTGATTATGGCGTAGTTCTAATAGAGACTATTCTCGTTGTTTGATTATGGCGTTGTTCTAATAGAGACTATTCTCGTTGTTTGGTTATGGCGTAGTTCTAATAGAGACTATTCTCGTTGTTTGATTATGGCGTTGTTCCAATAGAGACTATTCTCGTTGTTTGATTATGGCGTTGTTCTAATAGAGACTATTTTCGTTGTTTGATTATGGCGTTGTTCTAATAGAGACTATTCTCGTTGTTTGGTTATGGCGTAGTTCTAATAGAGACTATTCTCGTTGTTTGATTATGGCGTTGTTCTAATAAGACTATTCTCGTTGTTTGGTTATGGCGTAGTTCTAATAGAGACTAATCTCGTTGTTTGATTATGGCGTAGTTCTAATAGAGACTATTCTCGTTGTTTGATTATGGCGTTGTTCCAATAGAGACTATTTTCGTTGTTTGATTATGGCGTTGTTCTAATAGAGACTATTCTCGTTGTTTGATTATGGCGTTGTTCTAATAGAGACTATTCTCGTTGTTTGATTATGGCGTTGTTCTAATAGAGACTACACATATGATCTCGTTGTTCTGTTACAGCGTAGTTCAAACATTGTTGCGCAGTTCAAGTCGTCCCCTGAAAGCAAAAATGTTCTAACTCTGAATTCGTCAATATCAGCCTAACCATAGCCTCGTTGAGTAAATTCATTTATCTTTCGTGCAAAAATGTTCCAGCTCTGTAGCACATACCAGTACTGACATCTAGCGAAGCATTTTTGTTTCAACTGTGACTATTATTATATTCTATAGTGCGAATTTGTTCCAAGTGTAGATAGAACATTTTTGCCTCAAATCATCAACATCCCGGATTAGGCTATTGAGAGCAATGTTGTTTCAACTGTAGTTGGAATATTTTTTGCTCACCACTGATCAACTTCCGGCGGCCATTAACGATGATATTTTGTGATAATTTTGGTTCAATTTCGCGACAATAATTATTTTTCAACAAGTTTCGAACAATGTCACGATCAAATAATTATAGGCAAAGCAAATTTAAAGCTTGTGAAGTGCTGCGACAGCTCATGCTCGATGAATCTGACGCAGGTAAGATTTATTTCATGCTTTTGATTTAATGAAACGCGAGTATCCGTAACTGCGGGCGATATTATGTGCTTGTCGCCACACGCTTGATATTAAATGTAATAATACCGAAATGTATTCGCAAGTTACTCAAACATCGAGATATCGTTGGATTTGAAATATTTACTAGGAAACCTTAACGCAGAATCTGATGTTCACTTAATCTGGATCGCTCAATATCATCCCATCTGCTCACAATGACTCATTCATTATTATGCACCAATGTTTCAACTCTGAATTTGCCAAAAACAGCCTAACCATGGCCTCGATGAGTAAATTCATTGCTAATTACGGCTAAAATGAATGAGGGTTAAAGTTATGGCTTGGGTTTGGGCTACATAACCCAAACCCAAATTAACATTGAAGCGCATAACCAAGGTAAGATAAAATCATTATGGGACATAATTTACTCTTAAACAATATTGATCCAGATAACTCGGCAGTCGACGAAGATTACAAGCTCAGTGATGATGAGTCGAACGACGACGGTACGTGTATGAAACAGTCTGGACGCTCATCCCCTCCTGTTACCGACCACTTCACGCTTGCTGCATCGGCCACAGTAGACCAGCCTCAACCTGCTTTGCTGGCCGCTGTCGACCAATCTCAACCTGCTTTGCTGGCCGGTGTCGACCAGTCTCTACATGCCATTCTGGACAATGCCAGCCAGTCTCTATATGCAATTCTGGACACCGTCGACCAATCTCAACCTGCTTTGCTGGCCGCTGTCGACCAATCTCAACCTGCTTTGCTGGCCGGTGTCGACCAGTCTCTACATGCCATTCTGGACAATGCCAGCCAGTCTCTATATGCAATTCTGGACACCGTCGACCAATCTCAACCTGCTTTGCTGGCCGCTGTCGACCAATCTCAACCTGCTTTGCTGGCCGGTGTCGACCAGTCTCTACATGCCATTCTGGACAATGCCAGCCAGCCTCCGCCCCCAGTGTCTGCAATTGAAGACCAGTCTGAGTCTCAGCATAAGAAGACCCGGAAGCGTAAAAGAAATGAAATGGAATGGAAACGATTCGTGCAGAAAAAAGCTTACAATTGTGGAGAAAAAGTTAAACGCAAGAAAAAAAATACCAATATGCCAGAGACCTCGAAGAGAGTAGTAAGAGGTATGTGCATGACAGAAAAGTGCAGGAGAAAGTGTAGTACAAAAATTGATGAGCAGCAACAGGATAAGATAAACAAAGCTTTTTGGGAAATGGGTTTGAAAGAACGACGACATGATTTTGTTGGTAGCAATACTGAGAAGCAGGTGGTATCGACCAGAACCAAGCTGAATAACGGTGGTAAGAGTAAACCACGAAATCATTCGTATTACTTTTTCTTGCCCAATATAGAGAACGAGAGAGTGAGTGTATGTAAAAATTTCTTTCTGAATACGTTGGACATATCAGCCGCAATGGTACGTGAAGCACACAAAATTGGGATTCGTGGCGCAACACCAGGCAGAGGTTCTGTAAATGAAAAACGAGGGGGTCATAACAAAACCAAGCCAGATTCCTTGGCTGAAGTCAAATTACACATTGAGTCATTTCCACACGTGGAAAGTCATTATTGTCGTTCAACCAGAGTGTGTAAGTTTCTCGAGGGAGCTTTGACCATTTCTGCCATGTATCGATTATATAATGACAAGTGCATGAGTGAGGCAAAAGAGGTCGTACACGAGAGTGTGTATCGATCTGTGTTTGTGAATGATTACAACCTAAGATTTCATAAGCCATCGAAGGACACATGTGATTCGTGTTGTAAGTTTGAGTTGCGCAAGAAGTCAAATGGAGGTGTTTTAGTAGCAGAGGAACAAGCGGAATACGCTGCACATATTCGAAGGAAAGAGCAAGCCCGAACGAGCAAGATTATCGATAAAGAAGGCACTTCTGATAGCAAAATATGCGCAGCAATGGACCTTGAACAAGTTCTTACCGTTCCGAAGTTATCAGTGGGTTCAGCATTTTATTTGCGAAAACTTAGCATGTATAATCTAACTTTCTATAACTTGGGAACAAAGGAAGGGAGCTGCTACATGTGGACCGAGTCAGAGGCCGGAAGAGGAGCCAATGAAATTGCATCAGCTTTATACCATTGGCTGGTTGAAGAAGATAAAAAGGGCGCTGAGCAGATAACAGTATACAGTGATACTTGTGGAGGGCAGAATAGAAACAGGGTGGTGTGTAGTATGATAATTGTGTTTCTCAGCAGGAGTGTGAATACGCAAAAAGTCGAACAAAAGTACTTTGAATCTGGCCACTCGCAGATGGAATGCGATGCTATTCACAGCTCAATTGAAAACAAAGTTCGAAAGCGAGATATTCATCTTCCCAGTCAATACGAGGAGGCCGCACGTACCGCTAGACCAAAAATGCCATATAAAGTTATTTCTCTGAAAAGAGAAAATATCTATGACTGGAGTGCAGTTAACACTGTGATGCGTGGCAACGCTTTTGCAGGCATCATAACAAAGCACTCTATCATCTACAGCCGAGACGATGCGCGCGATGTAGCAGTTTCGTTTTCCAACGAAATTGGAGGAGTGAGTGAAGCGGTTGTCTACAAGAAGAGGGGAAGGAATGTCAATTTCAGTAATATGGAGCTAACACACGCGTATACCGCACCACTGGGGGTAGACAAAAACAAGAAGGAAGACCTGCTCAAACTTTGCGCTTTTCTGCCAAATGATTGTAAACCGTTCTACGAGTCTCTCGCTGTTCGTAACTGAGGCGATTGAGCAAGAACAACATACTGGATAAATAATAACTTGGTTTTGCTTTTATGTGTAGTATCATCATTTTTCTGGTTTCATCACACTTAACAAAGCAACAAAGTTTATTTAGTTAGAATGTTTTGACTTTCAACTTTTAAGTGCAAAAATGTACCATCTAGAATGAATTGACACTTATACCGATGATGTGTTAAGTAATATTGATCAGACTAATTCATCTTGTTTTACTGAGGTTTTATGCATAATATTCAACTGTTGATTGTAGTCACTAATAAAATGACGATTTGCAATTTGGTATTGAAACTGCTTTTTGGATTCCTGAAAATAATGGTTTTCAGAGTTGGAACTTTTTTGCTCTAAGTAGACGAAGTATAATTATAAACTACTCATACTGTATAGCCTACTGAATACGATTGATCATTTAGCTATCAAGACCAATGTGGACTTGCAAGGAATGCAAGAGTGCAATTGCTTTTTGTTGATATTGGAACGTTCTACTACTGAGTAAAATGCAAATAACGTCTCTTTTTCTCGGCGCATTTCTTGATCTCTGTAATGACATTATGTGTCTTCGCTCACTACTTGTGGTCCATCCGGCTGCGTTCTACAAGTCCCTCATGTCTTTTTTTCTTTGTTCGTGGTTGGGCTGGGAGCGCCTCTGAGTAGTTTCTTGAAGGGGCGCTATATAAATGCTCTGAATGAATGAATGAATGAACGAGTGAATGAATGAATGATAATTTAATGTTCAAATAATAAACGCAGAGATTTTTGCAGTATAGGCCTAGTCTTAATTGCAAATTCAAATATAATAGGCTATCCTAAACAAATGAAAAGCATCTCAAATAGGTAAGCTTATAAATTGGATTGAAAAATTTACAGAAGCACATTGGTCATTTCTAAAATAGGCTTGAATCACTTCCAGAAATGAAGAATCTGAAATGTTCAAAAACTATGCAGAGAAAAAAAATTGACGTCGAGGCAAACATGGGCGACCGTATATATAGATAAACCTATTTCTGCAGGACCGGGCAAAACCAAATGGTCACCTTAAGAGTTTTTGACAAGGGCTTGAAAACACAGAGAAATTAGGAATATGTGTAACATTGTGTATGTTTCACATAGGTTTCCAAAATAATAAAACCTTTTCGGTTTCACTTTGTGTTCCATTGAAATCATCACTGATTTAGTTCGAAGAAATTTGTTCAAACCAAACGGTAGTAGGAATGAAAAGTGAAACCATCTTCAAAGTTCCCCAACCAGTTTAGACAATGATTTCCCATCGAAAATGCACCTATATGCTAGTTTAAAAATAGGTTACGTTTTCCAGGAATGGGCAAGTGTTTATTTTTGGCCCTTTGTGCGGACGCTCATTAGTGCAAATATGTTTTACATACCGGTAGTCCGGTACAGGCAAAAATCTTCTGAGTTTGAGCAGTCCGCTTACCAACGCATTAGGCTTAGCACCATGTCCAAACGCACAGGGGTGACACAAACTTTACTGTCTTACATATTATTTGCTATCTATAGCATTAGCACGCGTAGAGTTAGGTTCCTAAAGGGTCTGTGAACACCGTGTACTTTACTCTCTTACATTACTATTTGCCAGAACATTTCAGACCTGGAACGTAACCTTGTATTGCTCCTCTACTACGCAATATTACATGTAACTAACAATTTACTTTTGCCCCAAAAGTCACTGACTCCAGTCGTTTGTGGTTGCCGATCTTGATCATTAGCTACAAACTTCTACAGCGGTACTCTAAAGCTAAATGCCGGGCACCATGTTGCTCACGAGCGCTGTGGGATGTAACAGAGTTGTTGACTTCCAGAGAGCGACATCCATTGGAAGTCTGATCCCGGCTGCCACATAAACCAGAGAGATGATATAGAGCAGCAAGCTAAGATTGGTTTTGTCGAGGACAAGACAGCTTGGAAGGCAGTGGATGAGATGGTCCAGGGTACAAATTCTTGACGAGGTGATACTCAATTATTTTGTAATGAACAGGTTGCGGAGTGATAAGTAGAGGGGCCTCAGGCATGCACAATGCCGTAGTGATCAGCGGCGATAGGCTATTGGTGGAATTATTAAAGAATTATTTTTGGTGAAATTTCAGAGAATGTTTCCGAGTCGTGGTGCAGTGTAGGGAATATGCATAGCAGCATAGATCGGAGATAATAAGTCAAATAGTTACTGGGGAGAGTGGCTGAGAGATTGCACATGTAATTGCATGACTTTGGATTTCCTATTTGGTTATAACCATAACTGACACAGACTTGCTGCTTTCATTCAATTCTTCTTTAACCTTTATTGACCCAACGTTCCCAAAGTGGAACATATTATTAAAAAAATTGCAGAGACGGTAAAACCTACTGTAAGTCATCTTATTGATATTCATTTACTTGGCCAGTGATGGGTGCATGTTTATTTACTTTTGTTTCAAGTATGTTGCTGCTAATAAAATAGTTATTTTGATGCAAATTTGGCAAAAAATTACGTTTTTGCTAAAAAATATTGAAATTTTTTTTGGAGCAAATGCATGATAATTAATTGCTTTTATTGTACATTTGGATTGAACTGTGTCTATTCTGTCTAGTTATGGTCAATTTTTTTAATAGTAGTGCTCTACGAGTGAGCAACGCAGCTGATTTTAGATATGTTCCACTTTGGGAACGTTGGGTCACTCTCACTAGTTGAAACAATACTTTTACGTTCTATTGAAATTTGCCCTGCTCGCTACAAAATTTACGTTGATTGTAGTTTTCATTCTAATATGAACATGAATATTATTATTTTTAAATATAGTATTATTATTATTTGATCCATTATTATTATTTTAGGCCTATTTTTTATATTATTTTATTATATAGTACAGGTTTGTTTCGGGATTCGAGGAGCTTGAAAAGTTGCGTTAGGCCTTCTGCAGCGTGATGTTTTCAACGTAGGCTATATTTAAATTCTGATTAGCCTATATAATTACTCCGTTTTCCCGCAGGGTGGGTTGTGTGGGGACAGGGTATGGCGGGGTGGGGTGAGGATTTTGGGATGGTAGGGTGCGGTGCGGTGAGACCAAAGGTGAAAACCAAGTGAAACATTATTTTTTGCTATGAATTTCAAGTGTTGAGCCTTTCGCGGAGTGGAGTCATGGAGGGGGGGGAGATGGGGTGGGTAGGCCTGAATTAGAGTGGAGGTGGGTGGGGTCGGACGGTTGTGGTATGGGGTTGTAGTGTGCTGGGTGGAGTCAAAGTGGGAAGGAAGAGCCAAGGTGAAAAACAAAGTAAAAAATTGTTTTTCATGAATTTCCTATGTTGTGCATTTTAAGAGGTGGGTCGGAGTGGAGGGTGGGAATGGGGTGGAGTGGGCCGGAGTAGGGTGGAGGTGGGTTATAGATGGACGGTTGGAGTATGTGGTTGAAGTAGGCCGTGTGCGTTCGAAGTGAAGAGGAGGTTTGACCCAGAAACCTTACTCCAGACATGTGGGACTGTGTGGGGCAAATTTGGGGGAGGTGGATTAGGGTTGGGTTGGGTGGGTGGGGTGGGTGGGGGATTGTTGTGGGAATTTGTAGGATACGGTCAGCGTAGTGGTTCGTTGGGACCGGTATGAAAACAAATTGAAACATTATTTTTCATAAATTTCATATGTGAGCATTTCATGGGGTTTGGTGAGGTGGAAGGGTGGGGCGGAGTGGAATTTT
>OX243814.1:41084208-41094208 GCA_945859605.1 Lumbricus rubellus
TCTGTCTGTCTGTCTGTCTGTCTCTCTCTCTCTCTCTCTCTCTCTCTCTCTCTCTCTCTCTCTCTCGGATGAAAATCTTCAGACCAAAACAAGAAGCGGGATGATTTTTTTGATTTTTTTAGTGCAATAAATGCGATGATTGATGCAAATCTAATTTCAGGGTGTAATCCTGAAACCGGTTGCAAGTTACCGGGGGGGGGGGTAATGTTTAGGAGGGGGTCTTTTGCAACCTTTACACTGGGCCCCGGAATGTTTCTGTATAACCCATTAACCGATGGTGCACTAAACATCTGCTGTAAAACGATCTCAGTTGAGAATCCCTAAAAGGAAAATTTAAATCAAAATATTCAACGAACTGAGCTCTGCAAATATTTTTTGCTTATGGAAACTGTGATGGATGTATTCTTGTAATTTTGTAGGTTTCATCTTTGGAGAAGAGTCCCACTGGCATTTAGCGAGGCAAGTAGAACATTAATAATTATCATTCTTAGCTTTTTAAGCTAACCCATAAATAGCACATGCATTGTGCATACATATAAAAAGACTGATGTGTAAACTGTCAAATCAACCTAATTGCAACGATGATTGACATGACAGACTCAGATTTACTTGGAATTTGGCACAAAGACTTAGCTAAAATAGAACGCTGCGACCTATCAGCCGCATCCCACGATACAATGCAAATAAATAATCAATGCGAGATCTAAATAAAACGGCCTAGTTATTAAAATTATAAATAGGGAAAAATATGCTGTAAATACGAGTAAATATATAAAATTCGAAACTAACTCTTTTTAACAATATCTAGTTCGGCCATATTCTTTGCATGGATATTCTGACGTGCTTATTTGTGCGGAAAGATTGGGCTATTTAGTATTTATCGCCGTATGCTGTTGGACACATTGAACTATTGATTGCCGCAGGTGACAGCACTCTATTCTGTGCTGATCTGTGGCCACCATATTGTTTACTTGCTGCCGAGTCATTCTAGAAGATTACCCATTGCATATATTGGCAATGAACTAAAGCATCCCACCCTCTTCTATGTCTTACATTCCTACCTACGTTTGTGCCTCTGTTTCTGTCTGTCTCTGTCTGTCTGTCTGTCTGTGTCTGTCTGTCTCTCTCTCTCTCTCTCTCTCTCTCTCTCTCTCTCTCTCTCTCTCTCTCTCTCTGAACCTCTCTGTGTATCTCTCTTCACAATACTTGCTCATTCATAAGCTCAAAATACGAATCCACCAAACGTATCATATATGTTTCATTCTTTATAATATTGCCAATGACCCTTAAACATTAAAGTCATTTGAATGACATTAGTGTTATAAGATCATACCAGGTAGAGTCAGTGAGCTGACTAGTAGTGTAGTGGAGCAGGAATCTCTAAATAACATTTTACCCAAGGTAGATTTGAACGACTTGACACATGGCCATATTGCAATCGGGAGATGACCTACTTTTCACTTTGTGCAGTTTACAAGTAGGTCTAAACACATCAAGTTAGCATTTAAAATACCTCAGAATTTGCCAGATCATTAATCACAAGGTCTATTACAAACCCAAAAAAGTTCTGGGACTTTATATTTAATATTAGTAACAGAGTAATGGTTGTTCAAAAATCAATTTTCATACTGTCGAAATTAACAAAATGCCATTTTCAGGCTGAGCTGGGCTCACAAGTAATGGTTCAAACTGTAAAATTTTACAATGGTCAGAGTCTACTCATAAGACCACTAATGTTGTGAAAATTTTATAGAAGTTTCTATCCTACTTCCTGAGATATTAGTGATCAAAAAACGCCTCAGAATTAAGTCGTTCGCGAGTGCAATAAATGCGATGATTGATGCAAATCTAATTTCAGGGGGTAATCTGAAACCGGTTGCAAGTTACCGGGGGGGGGGTAATGTTTAGGAGGGGGTCCTTTGCAACCTTTACACTGGGCCCCGGAATGTTTCTGTATAACCCATTAACCGATGGTGCACTAAACATCTGCTGTAAAACGATCTCAGTTGAGAATCCCTAAAAGGAAAATTTAAATCAAAATATTCAACGAACTGAGCTCTGCAAATATTTTTTGCTTATGGAAACTGTAATGGATGTATTCTTGTAATTTTGTAGGTTTCATCTTTGGAGAAGAGTCCCACTGGCATTTAGCGAGGCAAGTAGAACGTTAATAATTATCATTCTTAGCTTTTTAAGCTAACCCATAAATAGCACATGCATTGTGCATACATATAAAAAGACTGATGTGTAAACTGTCAAATCAACCTAATTGCAACGATGATTGACATGACAGACTCAGATTTACTTGGAATTTGGCACACTTGTGTTCGTAGTGTCATTTTTCTGCTCTTTCGATGACTTGTTTGGGTATATTATTCATGACTGTTTAAAACTTTAACATAGAGACCATATTTGACAATTTAACCTTCACTGTCCTTGCTATTATTTTACAATAATAATTTCTGCTGTCCATGGTGACTTAATGGTTCCTTTCACTTGCTCTGCAACAGTGCAGAGGCATTCGTTCTCTGTGGTCGGTCCATGTGGACAGGCCAACAACCGAGAAGGCTCAACGCAGTCTGGTAGCAGAGCAGATTCGAGGGACCACCAACTCCCCATTGGCCGAAGAGTGTAAAGCTCGACGGGAGGCTATGTCACAGACATAGATCAGATAAGTAGGACGGGGCACTACCAGTAAGGCACCGCCAGACAAGTGCTGCTATTCTGTATGAGATGTGCTGCGAGACTGGAAGCCAGTGCAAAGCATCACACATGTAAGCAGAGATTGGGCCAAATTTTGGAATATGACCAATAAACCGAGCAGCAGAGCGCATGACCCAGTCAAGATGCCCTATTAAGCTAGATGAGTGGCCTGCAAGGACTACAGCGGCATCATGAGATAGGGACCGCAAGACAATACGCTACTGGCAAAGCTGGTAATAGCAGTTTTGTGTTACTGCCACAGCAAAGCAGAGACCCACCATATAATTCACTACGAGGCAGAGAGGCAATGCAGGACGTCCCACATATAATCATGTTTATTTAACAAATTTTTCTCGTTCATTTTAATTATCTTAAGGTGAGCATACAAAATAGCAAATTTACAGCTAAGTCTAAGATTGGTCAGTTACATGATATTTTGCACATATGATGATTTCACTCTTGTGATTTAAAAAATTCCCAATTGGTTTTAATGTAGGAGCTGCTGGACTTCCTGGCATCTGTGTCGATGAGATTGTAGCATGTGCCAACACTAACAGCTCGTCTTTTGAAGGTGAAGATCAAATTTGTTTACCTTGGTAGCTTATGTGTTCCTTGTCTTGACCTGAATTAGACGTACTTGAATTCCTTTAGATTCCGACTTAATTAAACTTCTTTCATGTATGTAAAATTTCTGCCATAGATGTGAATTATTACTATGCTGTGACTAGTTTAATTTCAGATGAACTGTCCTTTAAGATAGAATTAAAGTAATTACCCTCTTTACTCCTGTAACACTTTCGAAACTGACCATAGAATTTTCTTTTGTCATCTCTTGCATCTGTTGAACATAAATTTGGGACTTCACTGTGAATAGTTGCATTGAGTAATGGTAGTTGAATTGATTTTTAGTTCTCAGCTTATTTGTTTGTGCTTCCACTCAGCTTGTCGCTGTGTAGAGACCTTGAGCAAGTCGTTCGCTCACAATTGCTTAGCACAATCGGTGTTTTTTATGGTTGTGCATGCATTTCTGAATTTTGGGAACTGGGCAATATCAAATAAACTAAAGTGCATCTTTAGTATGAAGTGTGATTTCGCATGCTTGTTCCCTCCTTTGGGACCGCAAGACAATACTCTACTGGCAAAGCTGGTAATAGCAGCTTTGTGTTACTGCCACAGCAAAGCAGAGACCCGCTATTTAATAATTCACTACGAGGCAGAGAGGTAATGCAGGGCATCCCACATATAATCATGTTTATTTACTTATCTTAAGGTGAGCATACAAAATAGCAAGTTTACAGCTAAGTCTAAGATTGATCAGTTACATGTTATTTTGCATATATGATGATTTCACTCTTGTGATTTAAAAATTCTCAATTGGTTTTGATCTAGGAGTTGCTGGAGTTACTGGCATCTGGTTGTTTCTGTGTCAATGAAATTGTAGCCTGTGCCAACACCAACAGCTCGTCTTTTGAAGGTGAAGATCAAATTTGTTTACCTTGGTGTGTCCCTTGTCTTGACCTGAATTAGACGTGCTGGAATTCCTTTAGATTCCGACTTAATTCAACTTCTTACATACATGTATGTAAAATTTCTGCCATAGATGTGAATTATTACTTTGCTGTGACTAGTTTAATTTTTGACAAACTGTCCTTTAAGATAGAATTAAAGTAATTACCCTCTTTACTCCTGTAACACTTTCGAAGCTGACCATAGAATTTTCTTTTGTCATCTCTTTCATCTGTTGAACATAAATTTGTGACTTCACTGTGAATAATTGCATTGAGTAATGGTAGCTGAATTGATTTTTAGTTCTCAGCCTATTTGTTTGTGCTTCCACTCAGAGAGTCGCCTGTAGAGACCTTGAGCAAGTCGTTCGCTCACAATTGCTTAGCACAATCAGTGTTTTTATGATTGTGCATGCATTTCTGAATTTTGGGAACTGGGCAATATCAAGTAAACTAAAGTGCATCTTTAGTATGAAGTGTCATTTCGCATTCTTGTCCCCTCCTTTGTTACCAGCAGAGTTGGTCATTGCTGCTCGGTTCTGGCTGGTCACCCATCTGGCTTAATAGGGCATCTTGACTGGGTCATTTGCTCTGCTGCTCGGCTTATTGGTCATATATCAAAATATGCCCTGAATTTTCCTTACATGCGGGATGTTTTTCACTGGCTTCCAGCCTCAAAACGCATCTCTTAATCTCGACCTACATAATAGCAGCACTTATCTGGTAGTGTTCGATTAAATTGGCCATCCACTTTGCATGATCTGCAGTAGATAAACTCCATAATGTGACTGTGGCGCAGGACCAATCCCAGACCACACTAGTAACGATTACTGTCGTCCACCGCACTCCGTCCTAATGTAGATGGCGTCTGCATGAGCATCAATATATGAAAGATAGGTCTCTTCCAACTTACAGTTTGGTAATGAGCTTAACTCAGCTTATAGAGGAATGTTCCCAATGTAAAAGGCAAGTGAGAATTTTACAATTAGGTTATTCATGCATTATTTCAGTTCAATCCTGTTAAATATGTCACATCATATCCAGTTATGGCATGACAAGCCAATATATTTCTTCATATCATAGTTGCTTGAATTGGATGAACTTTCGCTTTGCTGATATTCCTGTCATCATCCAAACATCGTTAAATATAAGGCATACACATCTGACCGGTCGTAGGCAACACCTTTTCTTCTTTCACCGAACCACCAGCAACAGCTAGGCCTACATCTATATCTCCAAATGTAGCTGTTGAGAGCTGAATGGACAGGAATGAAATTAGATCAGCTTTCCTTTCAGGCATGCCAAGAACATTCAGCCAATTTTTCGACAACATTACTGAGTACCTTTCAAGACTCTATACCGTGACGAAGTTGTGGTCATAGTCACCATTTCTGTATGGTTCCACTTTTTTATAAGCAATGTCTAGGTCCAGTGCCTATCCAATACAATAATTATTGACCCTCTTGTAGCCAACTGAAAGCACCTTTACACGTCACGATATTGATGCCACTCATGCCAGATCCATGAGATAGTCAGCTTGATATGTTATGATATGGTGATACATGGTAACTACGTCGGTGATCTTTTGCCGAACGCTCCTTGGTTTAAGACTTGATGAGGCAATTGTGATAATTTGAATGATCATATCTAGCCAAATAATGGAACATTGTAGATAAATTCCACAGCACAGGCCCCAGAATTCATCTTGCAAAGACCGGGTAAAAAACTGATATCAAATTCCTAATGCATACATGACTTCACTTGTACCCTTTTTAGGATACTGGCCGCCATTTTGTTCGCCATTTTGGTTTTCGTACTGTGCTACATATTTGACTTTGGTTCCATCATACTCCTTGACCTTGAAAATGTTGAATTAAACCCTGAAATCATGATTCCATTGCATATATGACTTCAGCTATAGCCATTTTAATATTCTGGCCGCCATTTTGTCCGCCATTTTGGTTTCCGGTGCAGTGCTACATATGTAACCTTGGTCCCATCGCATTCCTTGATCTCGAAAATGTTGATTTAGACTCTGTAATCATGTTTCTATTGCATACATAACTTCATTTACGGCCATTTAAAATTCTAGCCGCCATTTTGTCCGCCATTTTGATTTTTTGGCAGTGCTTCATATATGTATTTGATTTCATTGCATTCCTTGAACCCCATAGTCTTAATTTAGAGTCTAAAACCGTGTTACTATCACATACAATACTTTACTTTTAGGCATAATAAGCAATTGGCAGTCATCTTGTCCGCCATCTTGTTTTTCCCATGGAACCGCCAAAAATCCAGCTTGCTAACCGCGATTTTCGGTTTCAGGAGGGTCAAATTAGTCTAGAAACACCGGTTAGCAAATTGTTACATGATTTGCTTCTAACAGTGTAATTTTCAGATTCCAAGCCTAGACTAAAATGCATGGGTCCATGATTTTGGAATTCACGTTCTGTAACCATTGTAATATACCTAAAAATACCATGTTTGAAACAATTTAGGACTGCATTAAAGCATTATTGGACCTGGGGCCGCATGTACAATATTTATGCTGTGTGTTAAATTGGTATGAAATAATGAATACAGTGCTTTTTATTTTTATCTCATCAGTTACATGTTAAGTTTTTCTCTTCTTTCTTACTTGTCTGACACTGTGTATATACAAGTATCCAAATATCGCGAGGCCATCCGAAATAATTCCATGGGAAAGAAGACAACCATTGACTTAGCAGGTTTATAAGCCCTTTGGGGTGTTCCTTTGACATCTACATCAGAGAACTCTATTGTAAATGTGTTGTCATTGCATATATTTTGTTGCTTTTTGTTTGTCATTTAATAAATTACTTCAATCAATAGGGCTGTAAATTTCTACCTAGGTAATTTTAGCATGACTCTTTTATGGCATGCGTACTTTTGTCAAGCACCCTCGAAATGGGTTGTCAAAGAGGTCTATTGTCACATTATAATTAAAAATTGTATTCAATCTTTTTTGTGATACTATTAAAAATAAAATTCTGGGTTCTTGTTTTCAGATGTTCCTACATTCATCGATCTGTAACAAAGTAACAGTGTCTCGTGGAAAGCAGATTCGCAGCATTCCCCAAATTCTGCATCAATGGACATTGGACATTGTAGTCTAGCAGGAACTGGAAACTTGATAGGAGATGTAACATTTTAAGTTTTTTAGTGATCAGAGATAGAGAACGTACAAAAATATGAATATAAATTATTATTAATTGTTATGTCCCATTTGAACAATATGAAGATTGCTGCTTTATCCTGTTCTAAAAGTGTACAATTTGCTGAACATTGCTGCTATTATTATTCATGGCAATGTCATAATCCGCTTTGATAATTAATATAAATTTTCACTTTTAGGATTTTTTGGCTAAAAGGTGATTTTTAGCGTGATTGGTACTGACCATTATGTTCCATTAAAGGCTATTGTTGCTGTTATTGTGCTATTGCACTGGCTTCCTTTCTCACACAGGGTCACTTACCGAATATCTTCCTTGGTTTGGCGCTGTCTCGCGGGTGTGGTCCCTGTTTATTTGTTGCTCTGTTGCTCCACCCTAAGTGTCCAGCGCCGTGGCCCCCTCCGCTCTTGTAAGCAGGCTGAGCTTCTTGTCCCCTGGTCACGCACTTCTATTGCGCAGCGCCGTGCCTTTTCTGTTGTTGGCCCTGCAATCTGGAATGTGCTCCCTGTGGAACTACGTTTTTGAGACTGCGTTCTACTCTGCTCTTAATACTGTTCTCTTTAGCCGTGGTTGGGTCGGGAGCGCTTCTGAGTAGATATTCTTAAAGAGGCGCTATATAAATGTCTGAAATGAATGAATGAATTGCTATTGCTAATCGTATGACTGGAAAAAATGCTGGAAATTGTACTAGCATCATTGTTATTAGTATTGTGATTACTAGTTATCAATTGTTACTAATTGTAGGATTACTGTTATTTGCATTAGTTACTATTGTTAATACTGCTACTATAACTGGCACCAGTACTGTTATGATGTTAGTATAAAAAGGCATTCCTATTATGTAATAACATTGCAGACTTTCAAACTAATGTTCGTTTCATATGAACTATTGAGTTCTCTATTACAATCCTGTTGCTTGACTTTTTGCTAGTGTAGGACTGATGCCGATCTTAAGAATTTGTTTTACTGATATACTGTCATTCTATGTTTAATCTAATAATCTGCATGCTTATATCTCAGCAATTGTGACTATCCAATGTAAGCAGTTGCATACTGGAAATCAGGGCCCATCCCTGTTTAAACTATTGCTCTTTTACGGCTTCGTTTATACTTGATGATTGTTTGATTGGTAATGTTGTTATGATTTCAAATGTAATAAACTCGTTGACTTTGACAAATTATGATGCTGAAGATTGCATTAGTAAAGTTTATCATTGAGTTTTTCTGTTCTAGTATAATACTGGATTGAATGGTTTACTTTATTTACTACTGAGGGCAATGTCAAGGTTCATTGTATAGACTCTTCAAGAGTCCATGAAGTAGCACTGAAGATTATTTTATGGTAACCTAGGCCGCTTTCTTCAAAGCACATTGCCTCACATGGTGGTGAGGCAATGTGCTTTGAAGAAACCTCTCCTTTTGGAAACATTGAGAAGTAAGCTATAAAGTAAGCACTGCAAGTTGCTATAAAGTAAGCTCTGCAAGTTGCTATAAAGTAAGCTATAAAGTAAGCTCTGCAAGTTGCTATAAAGTAAGCTATAAAGTAAGCTCTGCAAGTTGCTATAAAGTAAGCTATAAAGTAAGCTCTGCAAGTTGCTATAAAGTAAGCTATAAAGTAACTATAAAGTAAGCCCTGCAAGTTGCTATAAAGTAAGCTCTGCAAGTTGCTATAAAGTAAGCTATAAAGTAACTATAAAGTAAGCTCTGCAAGTTGCTATAAAGTAAGCTATAAAGTAACTATAAAGTAAGCTCTGCAAGTTGCTATAAAGTAAGCTATAAAGTAACTATAAAGTAAGCTCTGCAAGTTGCTATAAAGTAAGCTATAAAGTAAGCTCTGCAAGTTGCTAAATGGTTACCTTAGCTATCCACCTGACGGACAAACCCGAAGTAACCTTGACCTTACTTTATGGCAACATAGAGAAGTTACCTCCCAAGTAAGCTATGGAGGATACTTTAAAGCATACCTTAACCTATCCACCTGACGGACAAGCCGAAGTAAGCTTAACCTTACTTCAAGGTATGGTTTGTATTTAGAGTGTACATTGAAAACTGGTCTCCAAACTCTCCTGATCTCTCACCGATTGAAAATCTCTGGAGTATACTCTCAGGCAGGGTCTACAAAGATCCTGAACCAAATACTCCTGCTCAGCTAAAACGTGGTTTGCGAAAAGCATGGAATTCGATATAGGTTGAAACTTTGTACAACCTCATCGAATCTTTACCCAGACGAATGAAAGCTGTTATAGCCAGCAAAGGCAACACTATTGCCTATTAAATGGTAAAAAAATTATTGATTTTTGTTGTGTATATTTTTTGTAACAAGCTAGCAAAATCGTTCACGAACTTTCTGGACACCCTGTAGTTATAGCGTGCTGGATGGATTCTCAATTCCCCTTCTGGGCTGGGTTTTATAAATCACGACGATACATGCATATATATGCTATATATACTATATATATATGAGTATGTATATGCATGCACATAAATATACTTACATGCTCAGATAATACATAAATACATATAATGCGAATGTAAATGCATGCACATGCACGTGACATCCATATATAGACTTAAAGATACATAGCCTGTATACATAAT
>OX243814.1:41101708-41104208 GCA_945859605.1 Lumbricus rubellus
ATGCCGCCTTTAGAGGAGTGTGAGGGGGTGGGGTGTGAGGGGTGGGGTGTGAGGGGTGGGGTGTGAGGGGGTGGGGTGTGAGGGATGGGGTGTGAGGGGTGGGGTGTGTGGGGTGCATGGGGTGTGAGGGGGTGGGAAGTGGGTGGGGTGGGAGTTGAAAGGGTGATGAATGACCGTGCATGCATGCGACAGATGTGAGGATGGACTGCATGCAGCAGTGGACAAAGGGGGAATGGCAGATGGACGTAAACAATGGTCAACGGGTCAAACAAACAGACATTGGTCATCAGCGTCTATACATGAGACGATGGGACACGGATCCAACCGACGACACACAGACAGACATACAAGCTGACGATAAGCGATACATGATAGCGCTAAATAAACATCGCGATATGAAATGTATTTGAGTAGCGCTATTATTAATGTCTCGGTCGTTGTAAGGCGTAGTACACAGTACATGCATGGCAGGACAAATTCTGCGGGGTAGAATGACCTGTCCATGCATGCAGTCTGAATCTAGGCTGTTTGTGTTTGGTTTGGGATTTGCCCACGCCGGAGAACGCTCGACGACGTGAAATCCAACCGTCTGCAGGTGATCATGCAGATTATACACTTCATGTGAATACAAGGCTGTATAGCGAATACTCTTTATATATATATATTTATATATATATATAACATGCAAATGCATCCACCACATCTGTATTAATACAGATATATTTAATTATTCGTGGATGCAGAGACCCCATTAATTTTGTCCAATGATACTTCAATCTGATAATGGGATCCATGGCACTGATATAATTATTCCAACACATTTAAATCTTTATTATAATGTACAAACATAAATATATCTACTGGTTTATTTAGTCTAGTCTAAAATAAAATCAGCCTAGAAAACTGAACTATGAATGTACGTACCTCTCTCTATATGTATAATATATTCATAATTTTATATATATATACAATGTACATGTATATATATATATATATATATAGCAGGGAGAATTTTTATATATAAATATATATACCATGTGATCTTCGTCTACACATGCACAAATATAAGACATATGTTTATGCGGCTACACATGCAACCCCAAAGATAATACATGTAAATATATATCGAAAGAGATTCATCCATCCATGCTTTGTGTGACATATGCCAGCGAAAAAGTCACGCTTGCAAGTGTATAATACACGACGTGACAGGTCAACCGTTCATTGTGCACCCGTCTTTTTATCCATGGACCTGAGGGACACCTCACCCGTCTCTCCTTCGGTCGGTCGGCTGGTCCGTGTAGGGCGAGCCCCGAACTGCATGCCGCCTTCGTCTGTATACCCATAAATCACACAGCAGCCAACTTGCATGCATGTCGGCGGCTTCGTTCTTAGCTCGATCGTCTCCCGCCAATACAGTCGAGACAAAGCCCGCGTTCCTTTCCTGCCGCCAAAGACGACGACATCTCTTTGACACCTGTCAATCATATTCATCGCGTTCGAAAGAAATAATTGCCCCTTGACGGCAGGCGTAAGCGGGTGAGGTATATACGCACACATGTGCACCGGGCATGCATGCAGAGTCTATTGGCACCCAAGTGAGCAGCGGTCAGTAATTAGAGATGAACGGTCAGTTTGAGGGTTGGAGGAATTCCCCGTGGGGGACAGAAACAGCTTGACCATATAAACAGATGAGTGATGTTATTAGATATGTAACGTGACCACTGGTCAGGGTATATGAGAGCGGTCAACCGTTAAGTGTCCGGCGTGCTAATCGTGAGGCTGCCCGCTGTTACCAACAATACGGTTCGAAACGAGTTGCTTATACAAAGACCCTCGTTGGCCCCAAGGAAGCAGCGAAATAGGATAAACCATTATGCAGAGTTCAGTTGTAAGAATGGTATAGACGGTGTCATTAAGATTGCCTTTTGCTCCTTTGGACAGTAACTTACTCTATGCCGTGTACTCGTGATTTATTACCAACTGATGGCAACTATGTTATTATAGCTACCTATTATAGATGGTAGCCTAAGCTGCATGTGAACACACGATATTATCCTCAGTCGCAACGGATTATTATTTTCAACTCATGGATGTGATCTCTTTTCGCGCATGGTGAAATATACTTCTTCGTTTGTGATCATCATGCATGCTGCAGAGGAAAATATTTTGAAGCTGGAGAAGCGATTTTGGGGTGGATATGCTGCATGTTCGTGCCATGCAGGCAATTGGCTCTCAATTGCACAAATTCTGACACGTGAGGTAAATTTTATTACGGATATTGTAGTCATAGAAACTGTCAATGCCGGATGATTTTTAAATACACATTTCTTGGTTTAGGCTAAAAAATATCATGCAAAATGCAGCTGCGAGGGAAGCTTTTAACTGTGTCATTTTATGCACGGAAAGGAAGAGAGAGAGGAAGAGGAAGAGGAGATAGGAAGACATGATTAGAGGAGGAGGAGGAGGAGGAGGAGGAGGAGGAGGAAGAGAAGGAGGA
>OX243814.1:41106708-41132402 GCA_945859605.1 Lumbricus rubellus
GAGTTTGTATCGGGGAAAGGGTAATCGGGGACCTGGACAATCGGGCGTTCGTCGCAAACCCAAATGTGCGTGTGTGGGTGTGGGGTGGGTGGAGAGGAGAGAGGGGGTAACTGGATCAGTGCATAGTGGAAAAGGAATGGCCCTCTGGTGACTCGATGACGTCAGTGGTGAATGATTGATGGATCAATTCGATGCATAAACTGCGAACAAATACAAATACGGCCACACCAGCATCAGCAGCATCAGCATCAGCAGCATCAGCAGCATCAGGAGCAGCAGCAGCAGCAGCAACATCAGCAGTAGCAACATCAGCAGCAGCAGCATCAGTAGCAGCATCAGCAGCAGCAGCACAAGCATCATCATCATCAGGAGCAGCATGAGTTGCGGCAGCTGCTGCATGGTGCTATCGAGATACTGCGGCAGGCGTCCATCTCTATCCGTCGCATATATATATATATATATATATATTGTCTGTACATACACAAGGTAGGGGAGGGTGGTGCACTGCTGTAACGGCGGTTGCTATACTGCATGAGGGTCATCTCGTCATCACTGTATATATATATATATACTATTCTATAGATATATATACTATTCTATATATATACACGGACGATGCGTCCGTGTATATATATATGTATATATATGCTGTTGTTGCAACAGACCATGACCCCAAATGGGGTGGACGTCTAATATGTTAGCCCCACATAGACGCTTGAAGTCAGGGGTCATTGAAGATGTCTCGGGTATACACAGATCACAGATGTTTAAAACGACAGTAACGGAATTTTTTAAAATAAATAAATCAAAAACGGAAAACGATAATTAATCGAATTGTGTTGCATCATAGACAGAGACAACATATACAGAGAGTGTCAGAGACAGAAACAGAGAGACAGCAACAGAGACAGAAACAGAGACAGCGACAGAGACAGCGACATAGACAGAGACAGAGTCAAAGACAAAGTTGGAGAGACAGAAACAGAGACAGAGATATAAACGCAGACATTTAGAGATAGAAAGAGAGACATAAACAGAGACATAATTATACAGATACAAAGACAGAGCAGACGAAGTGAGAGCTCGACTGTATAAAGTGTGTATATATGTAGGTCACAAGAGTTGCATCGCCAATGAAGAACATGCACGACGGTCCAAAAGACACCATGCATGCATCAAATAATAACATTAGATTCACGAGGCACTCGTGCATGTGTTCCATATTATCTGCCATATATATAGTGTCTAATTCGCCATGCATTTAGTATAGATTTGTATATGAATTGGTCAACCCCATAAAGATCCTTGACTCAGTTTTAATCTAAAGGCCTATACGCTCTCGTGAACGAGGAAGAGGGAAGGAGGGACGGGAAGGAAGGATGAAATGGTGGAGAGAGAGACAGACATAGACAGACAGACAGAGACAGACAGAGAAGAGACAGTGACTGAGACTGAGATAGAGAGACAGAGAAACAGAGTTAGAGACAGAAACAGAGAGCGAGACAGACAGAGACAGACAGAGACAGACAGACAGACACACAAACCAGACAGACAGACAGACCGGGACAGGCATACAGCACAAACACATGCATAATTATACTCGACAGAACCTCTCTCTTTTTATCAGTGCCAAACACAAGCGCAGATGACGATTCCATTGGTCGCAGTTGAAATTCAAATTCAAAGTTTTAGCGCCGTCGCTATAATGCATGCAGCCATGCTGAAGACGTTGGTCCGTCTGCTGCCGCTGCTGCTGCATGCATGTGCTACAGCAAGACCAGATCAATTACATGCATTTTAGGAAACGGTTCATATATATATATATATACTGTATATAGGCTTATATTATATATATATATAATAAATGTAATATGTAGCAGTTCCTTTTTATTTACTCTCTGCAAGTCTCTTGGATTGACTGACAACTATAATAGGCTATATATTTACATGGAATATATATTAAACTCATGAGGTGCATCGTCTCAGCCGTCAATGTACGCACATATAAAAAAATTATGGCACATGCATGGCTATTGGCTAATTTAAATATGCTTAAATATATACATGTATATTATGTATATACCGGCCTACATAATTATATTTTATTCATGCATATATATATATATATATATATATCAATAATGTTCGCACCGTCTTGCGTCCCTGTTTAAGTCTTTCATTTAGTGATCTACTGTGTATCTTTCTATGCATATATATATAGACTCTATATACATGTATATATATACATATATATAAGATTGATGATCTTGTTTCGTGTAAGCTTACGTCGGCTGGCAAGACTCCACACTGCAGATGTCAGCTTCAGCAGGTTCATGATAAAAAAAACCTCAATAGACCGATTCTAGATTTTATACATTGTATCAGAAACATATCCAAATAAAGGTTTCGAGCCAATGCTCTATAGCTGTATATATATATTATATATATATACGCATACATACTGCAACAGTGTGTACACGTATGGCTAAATGCAATGTCATATATTATAATAGACGCAGATACGTGTGCGAGTATTAATTATAGATCCATATGTCCCAGCATGCATGGCATCAAATATATTTAGTGCACCTTTCAAAGTCCTTGTAATTGCTGCCGCACATAAATGCGCTATATAAGTCGCCTTCATAAGTCGTCTTGCCATGGTTACCCGACATCACAATATCATCGTTTATCCTATATTGCAGGCTGTCTATTATAGATTCTGTTGCTAGCAGTTACTATTTGTGTATTCTGTAATTTGCGTTTTCTTGTACATGCATGTGAATTGTTTCAATCGCATAACTTACTGTAACCGGTTGCGGTCTGTCAACCGGATTGCTCAACAAATAAAATATATTATATATTTTTATTATCAGTCAAGAACAACTATAGGCCTATATCTATCTTCAAATTCAAATCCGTCAGAATGAATATAAGCTTACAAATTCAAATCCATCAGAATGAGTGCATATAATTATATACAACGTTGAAGTGAAATTTAGCGAACAGACAAATCCATCATCACGACTTTACAACACATCCTTCCTGTTTTCCAGGTATAATAACTTAAAAGCAAACGCAGGTGTGGCTAAAAAAACGTTCGCTGAACGTGCGTCTAATTTCTGTCCGGGAACGAGAGTGAAACTGCGAAGCTCGCTTTAAATGCAGAGTGGCGCCGCCTATCCGTCGCTGGCAACATTCATCATGCAGACATCGGCGGCACACTGCACATCCGGTCTAGCGTGTAGACCGGAAGAAGCGCTTTGTCATCTCGTTGCGTCTATACTTTCACCAAGTCTGTGTGCAGCATTGCAAGGGAGGAGTGCCACCATTGCGGCGTTGCCAAGGGGGGGGATCCTGCATGGCTGCTGCATTATAGCATCGTGTATCAATATGGAGGTTTTTATGCGCGTCTTCCATGGAAACGACTCTCTCTGTCTACATGTGTCTCTGTCTCTGTCTTTGTTTCTGTCTCTGTCTCTGTCTCTGTCTCTACGTCTAGGTCTAGGTCTACGTCTACGTCTCTGTCTCTGTCTCTGTCTTTGTCTCTGTCTCTCTTTCTCTGTCTCTGTCTGTCTCTGTCTGTCTCTGTCTGTCTCTGTCTGTCTCTGTCTGTCTCTGTATGTCTCTGTCTCTGTCTCTCTGTGTCTGTGTCTGTGTCTCTGTCTCTGTCTCTGTCTCTCTGTCTCTCTGTCTGTCTCTCTGTCTCTCTGTCTCTCTCTGTCTCTTTGTCTGTCTGTCTGTCTGTCTGTCTGTCCGTCTGTCTGTCTGTCTGTCTGTCTGTCTGTCTGTCTCTCTCTCTCTCTCTCTCTCTCTCTATATATATATATATATATATATATATATATATTTAATAATTTAATTAATTAATAGTGTAGCTTTACTATATAACAGTTACTATAGATGCTTGCTAATATGCTTGAATTACTATTCCCAAACAATTGCATAATAATACTCGAACAACTATAATTATAATTATTAGTATAAAAGAGTATACATGCAACTTAAAGCAGGGTGAGAATTGCCGGGGGAGTTGAGGGGTTCAATTCCCCAGTCTTTCTTATGCCCCCACAGTTGCTTAAAATCTGCTTTTCACACCCCAACTCCACGCAAATCATAGTCCAACGCCCCTGCAGTTATTTTTCCACAATTCTCACACTGATTCAATAGAGCATTGCGTGTATAACTGTCAGTGCAGATAACAAAAGCTGAATGCTGTTGCATGCAGACTGTATATAGAGACGAAGACAGTCTGCATCGATGGCAGTTCTAAATGCCATATAGCCATGGGCGGAGACCTAGGGGTGGGGGGGGAGGACAGGGAGGGACGGTCCCCCCAATAAAAGTGTTGGGGGCGGCCCATGCATTGCCCCCCCCCAATCGTTGAACGTCAAGACTAAAAAAGGCATAAAAAATTTGGGGCGGTGAAAATAGAAATTTTTATAGACTTTTTGGTGAAAATATAAGTTTTCCTTGACTTTTTTGGCCGGATGACTAAAAAAAGGTCATCAACTTTTTGGTCAAAGCAGAAAATTTTGTATGGAAAGAGGTCGTCAGAAATTTTCGTCCGTCAAAGAATCTCGCGTCTTTCCTTCGGCCACTCGTTTGTTCCCCCCCCCCCCCCAAATCTCCGCCCATGCATATAGCACATGCATGCATGTGGTGCACGCATGCATGGCAGCTGCAATGGTCCAGCTTAGAACTGCGACCGAAGACCATTTTGCAGGAGCGGCAGAAACACAATTAAATTTTCAGCAAGAGATTGAAATATGCAAAGTATAGGAAATATTAATAACATAATTATGTTTTATCGCGGAGTTTCCTAAATGCAAATTTAGAAAAACTTAATGGAAATTAATGGATAAGACATTCGATGTTGCATAGCAAGTCTTTTAGTTTTCGTTTGAAGGTGAAAGATTGCCGGAGCTGACCATCAACGTCGTAGCTATAGGGGGTGTTTTGGGCGCTTCAACACCCCGAAGTGAAAATTGTAAAAATTATTTAATGCATTTACAAGTGCTCAATGTAAGAACTACAGTGTGCAATGTTTTGACCTCCCATGCAGAACCAGCAGAATATTGCGGATTTAGAATAATAAAAGCATGAAATTAGATCGTTTGACTCCGCGGTGAACGGTTTTCTAGGAAAAAATTCTATAAAAGCATGTGATGACTAAATAAAGGTCATCAGAAATTTCGACGACTAAAAAATTTAGCCGAAAAAGTTGCTGCAAGCATGTACACCCCACCCCAATTCAAATCCTGGTTGCGGCTTGGCTAACCATAATGTTTTAACTATAGCTTAAAATTAATGCACTTCATTCCTGCGTTGCAGAGAGTTCATGAAAACGCATGCAATGACAGCTCGCATGCTAAGCGCATGCATAATTATTGTAGGCTACATGCATCCAAAAATAGAATCTATGCATATTCATGAAAATCAAAATATTTAAACGACACAGTTGCGCGAACAACGACCCCCACCCCACCACCACCACCCCCACTACCCCTCCATTCTCAACCCTGACCCCCACCCCCACATGAGTGCATTTCGTACAAAACCTTTAACCTTTCCATAATCCTTACACCGTCAATATAGACTGGTCCACACTGTAGCTTACATGCTGCAGTCTGATATACCTCCTCCCCACGTAGACCTATAGGCCTATATATAAATATGTATGTGTATATATAATTTATATATATATATAGACACACATATATATATATATATATATAATACAGAGGCCTATAATTATACAAGCGTGTCGTCTGCGGCGCATGCGCATACAGCCATCCTCTTATAATAGGCATAGGCTATAATACGTACACAGTACAGACGTCCATCGTGTAGACTATTATTATTAGACCCTGTATACGGACGATGCATCGTTACGACGCGTCATCTCAAGACTTGTTGACACAGACTGCATGATTGTGGCCGACCGACGATGCGCTATATATATATATATATATATATATATATATAATGTATGTATATATATATATATAATACATTATTATACAGTGTGGTCCATGCAGCCATGCACAGCCACAGCCATAATATTATATATATATATATATATATATTATATTTATATATACAGTATATATAAAATAGACTAAATAATAATATAGACTATATATATATATATATATATATATAATCTATGCTGCTCCTCACGCACATCATGCAAACGATCCATTTATTTGCCAATGTCGTCTGCAGCTCCTCTGCTGACGTAGGCAGCTTTAGACACCGTACTATATATATATTTAATATATATATATATATATATATATATTGGATCGGTGCATAGTATAATATATATATATATATATATATATATTTATATAACGTCTAATATAATTTAATATACATAGTCTGATCTCGAAAGATTTATGCGGTCTCGGTTACCGATATATCCTGCGTGAGAGGATCTTTATATATATATAGGCATATATATATATATAATATATAGTATATATATTATAAACCGGTCTAATTATGGCTATGCAGCCCACAACAGTCGACGTCAGAGACTACATATATAGACTCCATGTATCAATACTATACTAATGTCAAGGTCTAATATGAATATATATAGATTATAATTATATATATCTATATAAAACGTATATAAATATGTATTGAGTCATTCTCTACATGGATGGCTACAATTATTTTTGTTGCAACGTGTGCATACATAATCTCTATAAGCAGACGTCGTAAGTAGGTAAGAAAGCAGCAATTTAACGATTCGGCTCTGTTTTTGATGATGTAGCGACATAGAAGTTCATTTTTGAATTTTTATATGAATAGCGCCTTTTCTCTTTCTTTCGTTCCAATGAGAGTGAGAGTGAGAGTGAGAGTGAGAGTGAGAGTGAGAGTGAGAGTGAGAGTGAGAGTGAGAGTGAGAGTGAGAGTGAGAGTGAGAGTGAGAGTGAGAGTGAGAGTGAGAGTGAGAGTGAGAGTGAGAGTGAGAGTGAGAGTGAGAGTGAGAGTGAGAGTGAGAGTGAGAGTGAGAGTGAGAGTGAGAGTGAGAGTGAGAGTGAGAGTGAGAGTGAGAGTGAGAGTGAGAGTGAGAGAGAGAGAGAGAGAGAGAGAGAGAGAGAGAGAGAGAGAGAGAGAGAGTCTCATGCAGACGGACAGATACGGAGAGATACAGAGGGAGATACAGACATATACACGGACATGCAGACGGATATACGGATAGATACAGACACGTATGGAGATACAAAGGGCTACTAAGAGATAAGAAATATACTGAGAGATACTGAGGGATACTAAGAGATAAGAGATATACTGAGAGATACAGAGATATACTGAGAGATACTGAGAGCGCAGATGGATGTAAACAGATTCAGACAGACACAGACAGATGCAGCCAAAGATGCAGACAGATACATAGAGATACATAAAGATAAAAAGAGATACATTGAGATAGAAATACAGACAGATATACAGAGAAGAATGTGTATACCGAATTGTACATGCGATGACGTGTGCTATATATAGCTGCAACAGAAATAACCAAATTTATATTCGCCAGTTTAAAAGAAAAACGATCGGGTTTAGGTATACGCTCTCTGCGATATAGATACATTACATGGGATATATACTACATGGAATGAAGAACTGCATGCATGGAGTCTCATCAAGTAACCAAAAGCAGTGCACAGAAATCGAGAAGAGTCTCCAGTGGTCTGCACACGCAAACGCGTAGAACCCACTCAATTAAGGTTGACAGGCGACACCATTAATTTTCAGAGTCTCCATCAGACGATGTTGAGTCGACAGAGAGTCAGAGACTAATGGCTTTTGGTAATTGCTTTGAAACACGAGTGCACGCACGGGTTCGAAACCTCCCCATTATTATAATAGACAGTCATATTGACCAAGCATGCATGCAAGTCGATGGCATGCACTATATAATACATAGATATATTTGATCATCACCATGCTTCAGCCATAAATGCATGCGCTTCATAAATGCAGAAAAAAGTGTAATGGTGCAGAATGCCATTTTGTGGTTGAATATGTCCGCTGCATTGTGGATTTCAAATTCGTTGTTTTATAAACAAATAATTTGATATTATATATATAATAATATGTTATATATATTAATATATTATATATATTTACATAGCGACAAGGATCATTTCTGTAAGTAAGTAAGACCATAATATGATGCACAGTTTTCGGATTGGCTAAAACCCTGAGGGGATTCATGCACCCACCCCAGCCGAAATATTTTCAACGTTTGTGCTCCATCTTCATGCACTTCCTACAACCAACTCAGCCATAATGAGTGCACCGACCGTATACACTGTCCGTGGGAAAAATATCAGACTGTATGTGACAGAGAAGTTTGACGACCGCCCTCATAAGCCGAGGCAGAGCAAATGAAGTCGCAGCCGCTTCATATAAGTATACCCAAGAACCCATGCTACCCTGATGAGCATGCATGCCTCACAAGATACAGCTTATAAGAAATAATGTTCTTCTCCTTCGGTATACCATGCAATCTCAATCAGGCTGATAATACATGTAGTAGACTAAGTAGAGGAAGGTTTGAGATATCATCCAAGCCACTGCATGGGACCATGTTTGAAGGTATGTGCATTTTACTGTCTGCATGCAGAATGAATGCCAATGGAATTTACAGATGCGCATCAGAACAGAACAGAACAGAACAGAACAGATGCACAAATTATCTGTTAAGGGAAATTCCTAATTTTTGCAGAACGGGTAAATATTTAGAATCGATGTAAAGCCTTATCCTGCATGGTCATATAATTATGTATTTATTTTGATGTATTATAGGCTACGTATTTACGCAACTTCACAATTATTGTGGTCCTACATCATACATGTCTGCACTTGTGTAGACACATAAACTTGTTGCACAAATCGTGTGGAAAATGTAGAGTCACACTGATTGTAATTTTTATGCATGCCTTGAGCACATAGCAAGCGCACACAATTATTGTGCAATGATATATGAATGTTTATTTGTCTATCTTGATATGTGACTACATTGAATACAATATACATCCGTGGGTTTATGCATATCACAATAATTTAATGTTTGTATTCTATATTTCGTGGTTTGCTTATATCAACGTTGAACGGTATACTTATAGAGTCCGTGGATCGCTTGTCTCTGAATGTGTGCTTGTCTTTGTCAAGGCGGTGTGTTGTAAACAATCGTATAATTGCCTGTGATCTCATGTACAGCGCCCTTTCCTTCGGCCTCGGCTGAGCTATGGCGGTAAATAAATTGTCTTATTATTATTATTATTATTATTATTACTTACTTACTTAAACTGCGCCTCAGGTTCCTATGGAACCTGTGCCGGTCCCAAGCCCGGGCAAAGGAGGAGGGTTCCGCGGAGGGTTTGCAACCCTCCCGGGTAAAACAAACTACCGCAACAGAAACGACACAGATAAGAGGCTGTGTCGCCCGATGCGCTGCCAGCGCAAGGACGGACTAAGTGCTAAGTAAAGTACTTACTTACAATTTACTCTCAAGCTGTCAATTGCAATTTTGCTGAAATTATGGTTGGTCGATGTATTTTTTAATTTGACTGGAAGTAATGCATGCCTAAAACTCAAATATTGCAAGAGTATTTCATGGTATATATATACGCTCAATTACTTATGTATGGTATGCTCAATTTCTCATGGTATGTTCGTGGTATGCTCGTCGCATATATGCTCAGCATTGCTCGTGGTATAAAAAAGCTCAGCTCGTGCATGGTATAAAAAAGCTCAGCTGCTCACGGAGGCTATATTGCGTTTTCAGAAAAGCCATCACATTTCTTTCACTGTTCTATATCCAAGCATGCATGCACTATCATTGTCTATCAATCATGATACTCTATGCCTCCTTGCATACGTCTCCTTGGCTGTCTGCATACCCCTGTCTTTGTGTATATCTGCCTATCTCTTTGTCTCTTCAACCCACTGTCTCACTCTGTCTAGGTTTCTAGAGCTGTGTGTGACTACATGTTCGTCTGTTTGTGTGCGTGAGTGTGTGTGTGTGTGTGTGTGTGTGTGTGTGTGTGAATGTGCGTGCGTGTGTGCATGTGTGTGTGTGTGTGCGTGTGTGCACGCATGTGTGTGTACTGTGTATGAACAAATATTTCTGAAAAACAAGGTGCACGCATTTCATGGGGTTTACAGTGTCACGCGGTAAACATATCGCGGCGTCGTTATGCGAAGAAAAGCAATTCCGCAAAGTAAGCAGACAGCTTATACGTCCGCTTCACATTTATGGAGCGCTGCAATAACACATAGAAATACAAGCTGGTATAATATGCAGCCTTGCCAGTGTATACCAAGGCCGTAGCTAGGGGGTGCTTTGGGTATTTGAACACCACCCCTCCCCCTAAATGAAATAATGTGAAAGTGAAATAATGCATTTACTAACACGTGATGTAAGGACTATAATGTGTCATGTCACTTTGAGCAGAAAATATTAGACAATCACAGAAAATAGTGTTTTTTCACCGCCGTGAACATATTACGGACCAAAAAGGTTAGAAAAGCAGGCGATGACTAAAAATGGTTATCAGGAAATTTCTCCTAAAACAAAATGTCGGAAACCCCTTCCCCCCCCCCCCCCCCCCAATAAATTCCTGGCTATACGGCCTTGCGAGTATACGCATGCAACAGAAGACGGTCTCAAGCCAACAATAAGCAGTTGCAACTGCACAGGCAAGCGTGAAATGCACTCTTTTAGTGCACGTGCATTCAAAATTTTGCATAAACTTCCATACTGCGTAGATTTCGCATTTTTTAAAAACTTCCTTCAAGAGGTTCTGATCTTACAGTAGTTTTTTTTAAAGGTACACGTATAATTATTATTAGTGTTATGAGGATGACAGAGTCAACCTCATAGCTTTGCAAACAATTATGAATTAATTTGCATTTTCTCCAATGTTCCCCCACGTCATTTCTAAGAATTGCGTAATTTGTAATTTGAATGGCTTAACTTGTAATTAATTAAGCCTGGGTGCAGCTAGAATGAGGCGCAGACAATTAGTTCTAATAAAAAAGGATTCTAAATTCTATTCTATTCTATTATATTGTATTTTATTCCATTTTACTCTGTTACCTGCACACCGAAGCTCCATTTTATTCTATTGAATTGACGAAACTTTCTGTTTCATTAAATTTCCATATAACCCTGTCTTCACACTGGATATATCGTCCACCAAACCTAATTATACAGGACATTTCCTATACGACTATGCATGACACGCGTTCGTGACCCAGTTATCACCGGCTGCTGATAGAAAAACATTAATCATTTATAGGATGCTGTATACGAGACTAAACAATAAATATTACTCATCGTGTAGACTTTGACCTGAACAGAAATAATATACAACATAATAGCAATCGCATTGCATGGGCTACACTTAATGTAATTTGAATGTCTTAACTCATAATTATCATGTGCTAGTGTACGAAATTGGTTCTAATAAAAAAATATTCTAAATTATATTATATTTTATTCTATTCTAATCTATTTTACTCTGTCATCTGCACACCGAGTCTCCATTCTATTCAATCGGTATCAATCGGTATCAATCAATCAATCATTCGATCGATCGATTTGATTGATACAGATTGATACCGATTGAATAGAATGGAGACTCGGTGTGCAGATGACAGAGTAAAATAGAATCAATCAATCAATCAACTAACTAACCAACCAACCAACAAACCAACCACACAATCAATCAATCATTTTTTGTAGCCAACTCTAACCCTAACTCTAAACCTAACCCTAGCTCTAACCCTAACTCTAGCCCTAACCCTAACCCTAACCCTAGCCCTAGCCCTAACCCTAACCCTAGTCCCAACCCTAACCATATAACCCTGATCCTGATCTACATGTATATATGACTTGCGATATAAAGAACAGGTTATGACAACGTAATATTTTCTAAAGCTACAAAAGGAAAGGATCGAGATCCCCTACTTAGGGACACCATAACACCGAATTAAATCAAACATTGTTTAGAACTTAATTAACAGTATACGCAATTAGCAATGAAACTTAAACATACACAAAAACGATACGAGAAAATTTTAAAAAAGCTTAACTAGGCCTAGGCTAAGAGTTTTCCAGACAAAAAACCCTTGTGGGTAAATTATTATTATTTATTCTAGTTAATTATGTGGATGCTCAATTATTAATCTTTTTCAATATGCTAATGTTGGAGGACGAGCAATTTACTAAAGAAATTTTTCCAATACTAAAACTCCATCGAATTTGATAGAACAAAGACGAAAGGCGAAGACACGGTATGAGGTTGAAGTTTAGAGGCTTAATAATTTTATTCTACTTTATTCTATTTTATTCTATTTTATTCTATTTTATTCTATTTTATTCTATTTTATTCTATTTTATTCTATTTTATTCTATTTTGCTCTATTTTATTGAATCCAAGTGACAATTTTATTAAATTTTTATTCTATTTTATTCCATTTTACTTTTTTGATTCGGTTATCTGCACTTTGACGCCCGGTGATAATAAGCAAAGTTTTGAACAATAGATAATTAATTAATGACAGTCATTACATCTAACAAATACAAAAGTCAGACATGTTAGCAGATCAATTATAAAACATTTATCATTTGTTTAGCACCATTCCAAATAGTAAATCGTTTAACAATGTCACGATTGCTATCCAAACCACAACGAAGAGGACGTCAAAGGAAGTGTGTCAACAGTCAAAAGAATACAATAGGAAAATTCGTCACGGACCATATACATGTATAGAGGCTGCATGTGAGGCTAATGAGCATTCCAGCGGTCAACCGCATTCTGGTCTTAACCGCAAGACATCATTTATCCGCACCATCAACAATGCACAATTGCCAGTGTTTAATCTATTACCTATTCTTGGGGGACCTCTTCTAGGGGGGGGGGGATTCAGGGGAGTATAAAATTTCTGCCCTTCACCGGCACCATCTGTGGTCGTGGCCAACATAGCTAAAATGAGTACAATGACTATAATTTTGCTTTTGCTTGGGTTCAATACAATTTACGGTTTATGGTTTATGTTTGTTTATTTGTTTGTATGTGCACTTGTCATAGCGCCCCTTCAAGCTCTTTATGGTTTATTGTTCATGGGTCATGGTTTGTGGTTTATGGTTTATTGTTCATGGTTCATGGTTTATGGTTCATGGTTCATGGTTTATGGTTTATGGTTTATGGTTTATGGTTCATGGTTTATGGTTGATGGTTGATGGTTTATTGTTCATGGTTCATGTTTTGTGGTTCATGGTTTCTGGTTTATTGTTCATGGTTCATGGTTTATGGTTTATGGTTCATGGTTTATGGTTCATGGTTTGTGGTTTATGGTTTATTGTTCATGGTTCATGGTTTATGGTTCATGGTTCATGGTTTATGGTTTATGGTTCATGGTTCATGGTTTGTGGTTCATGGTTTCTGGTTTATTGATCATGGTTCATGGTTTATGGTTTATTGTTCATGGTTTATAAGGTTTATTGTTCATGGTTTATGGTTTATGGTTACACTGTCGGTGGGAAGATTAGACGGCGAGGGAGAGTGTTGGCCATGGTGGCCACCGTCATCAATGCCGAGGCTAAGAAAAATGAAGTCGCTAACACTTGATATATTTATATCCCTTGCAGCCTCAGGACAATTATAGGCCTATATAATAATAGCTAAATAAACTGCATGCTCTTGTATAATATATTCAAATTGAACAGAAATCTTTGACCATCTCATGCAGACATGCACCACCCAGGTGAGATTCGTTACTCCCATGCACTTCTGAATTGGTATTATGTAGACCCGCACCTTAGCCACTAGACCATGGCGCAACAAATATACCTTGAAGCATAAAAAAGCAAACAATTGAATCATGCATGCAGAGTAACTCGACATTGTGTACAGGCCTACATAGACTTCCACTGTGTCACGGTCTACAGAGCATTAAAACGTTTCGTGCACCGCAAGTTCACATTCAGCTGACGATTCAAAAGCCAAGGACGACGGCAAAATCTATTTCGAACAGCACCGCAATCATATGTTTACACTCTTTCGTGTTATACCCAAGGCTGACCTTCGTGACAGACTGTGGGTGTCTGAAGTGTGCGTCTCTACAGGGTGGGCCAAAAAATACCTCCTAAGGGTTTTGCAAAATATCTTGGCCAGAAGTTAGAATTTCTTAATAGAATTTTACGGACGTAAAGACAATATTCATATTTACACAATGATGCCCAGATTGCATAAAAATATTTCAAGCAGAACAAAAGTTATATCACTTTTAGTGAGACGATTAAAAATCCGTCCATAAATGACTGGGAGGGTCACACATCTGTGGCGATGTGTGACGGTCCCTTACAAGAAATCATGAATTTTGTGTTGGCGCGTGGCGATGTGAGGGGGCAAAAGTCGCAAATTGCGTGACGTCATTTATGGACGGCCCCCGAGGAGAAATATTTCGCATCATGACAAAATTCAAACCTAAATGGTCAAATTCTTTAAATATTGATTTTATGCGTAAAAGATCGGAGCTGCACTGAGTTCTAAAGCATTGTCTTCATTCCTATTTCTTTGTTCATTAATTTGTAACAAACCTTATGCCAAAATTAATGTTCGCTTCATTAATGCTGATAATTAATCTATTATTGCAAGAACATGAGATTTCAGATGCAGCTGAAAATCTGAGAAATTCTTTTAGTTCTTATTTAAAGCTAAGAATATTAATTCTAAAACCGATTTAACTGATAAATTCGTTCACGCATGCATGCACGAAATTGTTTATAATGAATTATTTGGCAAAAGAAAAGTAGGAATAAAACAGATGGTAAAATTTGCTTTGGGTAGCCTACTGCTTATTAGTTACAATGAAAGCGTGCATGCATGCAACAAAAAGTGAATCAGGTTTATAGGTAGGCCTTAGGCAATTATGAAGCTAAATATGAAATTTAAATTCGAATTAAATAACTTCTAATTAGAAGAAGAATTAAGAATTAGAACAAGCAAGAATCAGCAATTTGGCAGCCATATAATTACATTTAGCCACCAAGCTATAGTTAATTAGCTTTAATTAAATTGTTTAAAATTGGTTTCCAATCGCCGCAGCTGCCTGCCTATAAGAAAAATTGACATCTAAATGCACAGCAACGTCATGGCGTTGTATTATAGCCAGGGTGAGAATTGCCGGGTGGGGTTTCAACCTCCATGCAGTCTTTTTAGAGCCCCATGTTAAAGTCTGTTTTTCATACCCCGATTCCAAGTGGATAATGGTCCAATCCCCCAGTTATTTTTCTACAATTCTTACACTGATTACCCGGTATAGCCTACCAATAAGTTTGGGGTTGGGGTTGGGAGAACGATATCCAAGGATGCTATTTATATATACACTGTTCCAAAAAACCGTTAAATGCGGGCTGGATTATCGTCTTAGTACGACTATTTCCCGCTAAAAAGCGATCAGTTGCCCCTAAACCCCTTCGCGGCGACGCCCCCGTTTATTTTAGGGTGAAGTACTCGTTTTTTAGACATTTGCTCGCAGAATAGATTTGTATGACGCATCGAAACAAATAGTTCTCCGTTCTCGGCTTTGTAATAGCTAGGTTACCTCCTAAAGTAAACAAATAAATAAAAGAGTGACTAAGGATTCATTTTTATTATTTAAATTTGTCCACAAAAGTCATGTGAAAGTGTGTGAAAATTAGTTATTAGAAACTCGTAACATTGCACAGAGCCACATTGCACAGAGTGGACTGCGCATTAATACTCTGATAGTGGAAAAACACCGAACAAAGGGTTGTCACCACGCATGGACCTAACAAACGTTGTAAATTTCCCACACAGAGGACTAAAAATTGCAAACTCTAGCCTAGGCTAATCGAGCACATGATGAGCATATTAAACCTATTAATTTTTTAAACTATCAATCAGCAACTTGACATTGAGCAAAACTTAGCGATTAGTATGGTTCTCTTCAAGCAGCTTCAATAGCGGCTTTAATATCGACTCACCAGCACGTGCACCTTAGCTCGTTGGTTGAGATGCCGCCCTTTGAGTGAGAAGTTGTGGGTTCGAAACCCATGCGACCCATTTTTTTTTCTTAATTTCATTCCAGATATGCTTTTAACCTTGTCTTGTCTTCAACCATCCTCGATCCGAGGGTTGGTCGCTTTTAACCTATGTCACTGAATTTTGTGTACGAGGTCAACTAAAAGTTGGATAGGCCTAAGTGTAAAATATAGACCCTGCAATTGTGGTAAAACAGTCGCGCAAGTCTCGAGTCACAATTATAACACTGGTCTCCTTTTAAATGACTCCAGCGTTCAGTGAAGGTATTACTATGAGTTTTAATGCGAATTTACCGTGCGTGCCATTTAGCTACTAATTTTTATGATAACGGAGCGGTGGGTAAATTGACATTGAACAAAACTCAGCGATTATTATGCTTCTCCTCAAGCAGCTTCAATAGCGGCTTTAAAATCAGTTTACACGCACGTGCATCTTAGCTCATTGGTCGAGATGCCGCCCTTTGAGTGAGAAGTTGTGGGTTCGAAACCCATGCTAACAATGGTTTTTTTTTAAATTTCAAGATTCACTTTTAACTTATGTCACTCAAATTTGTGAACTTGTAACTGAAAATATATGTGGGAAAAGACCGAGCTTTAATTTTAACTGCAAACACATTAATTTAAATGCAGGTAGCTTTCATTCACAGCATCTGACACGTTAATGGGCCGTACATAGCATAGGACGATCGCATAGGCCTACATCAGCAAACAAGATCGTGACAGGAACAATTTAATGTAATCGCCGATATGCATGACTAAAATGTGACTTAAGAAAGGATCCACACATTAAGGTTCATCTCACCGGAATTTGACCTGTCTTTTCTAGCAACTGGCCTAGTGCACCGGTCTTTCGCTAGAAACTGAAAACTGTTCTTTAGCCATTCTGACGCTTTGAATCTTGACCGGGAACTGGTTTTCACTCTGCAGATTCTGTTCAGACTAATAATTATTATTGCCCGTGATCAAGATAGGCCTTTACCTTGCCTCAGTAGAAAACTTTAGGATATATCTTGTGATATGCGTTTCCCTTGTGAACAATGCTGCATGCGATTCCTGACGCAACTCGGAATTATTGGGGCTTCAGCATATAATAAGCCTAATTCTAATATTTAGTTTCTGCGTGCGCCTGATGCACGGTCATTTTTAAGTGCAGCAAGGTTAAAAACCTGGCATTGTAATATTGGGTGGATGAGTAGGCCTATTTAAGTTAATACGAAATGGCCATTTAACATGAAATGGTATAAATGCTTTTGTCACGTCGCTCTAATATGGTTTTTAGCCAGCTTACTTGCTTTTTTCGATGAAGATTGCAATTCCATTTAGGCCTAATTGAGAATTTACCCTATTGATTTTCTTGAAGAATATTTTCCACGCAAATTTATTTATTTCGCAAGAAGTTAGGTTAATTTAAGCCTATCAAATATACTTTGAAGGATAGACTAATGCAATAAATTGGAGACCGAAAACCATAGTTGGCTAATAACCGCTAACTGAATTAAATGCGTAATTTTTTTTATCTGGTTGCCTACTTCAGCTCTGACTATGTCAGGCGCTTAACTGTTCTTAATATGAAAATTAGTCATTATTGCCAGAGGGTAGCTAAATATACATGATTGGTACATTATCGGTTTGAATAAATGATGGCCAATAATATTATTGTAACAATATGATTTTTCGGCCTTATTACGGTTGTCAGATGCGGTGTTATTGCGCTATACAATTTATATTGCATTGAACGGTGGTGCGGAAGCCTTGATCTTGCTGGGACGAAGATGCCGGAAGTACTTCCTTTCTTCAAGTGATGGCGGAAGATATGGGCGGTTATCAATTTTGGGAAAATTCTGACAAATCAACTTAATCAAGTAGGTAATTTGATTCGTAAATTCACAGGACATATTCCCATATTTTGTGGTATGACGAATTAATATGGACACGGATATTGTCTTTTATATATGAACTTATGGTGGTTTACAAGCGTGCGTGCGTTATGTAGCCTATATGGAAGACTAATGCTTTGGGGTCGGATTAATGGTATGTTCGACGTCTTCGGCCGAACAGGGGCCCACACTTTAGGGGCTCCGCACATGCAATAGGAATATATTTTCATCATTGTTAATTATAATTTTAAAAATCTCTGAACAACAAATTGTCAAATTTTTGAATGCTAGTGCTTTAACATAGGCTACAACTTTTGCGCATGTGTGGAGCTCTTATTGCAGTTTCCATAACCAGACAAAGTCAGAAGACGGGGGGAAAAGCTCACATAAGTAGGATGGAGCTTGAGCCAGGGTCTAACTACTGGGCGTAAGCGCGAAAATATGTTAATTTCCAATCAGTGGCTGCTCTACAGCATGGAAAATCAATGCCCTGGTAAAAACCATTTGACCTAGTCGTTATTTAGCCGCATGACTGCCAGAAATTTTCCCTCCCAAGAATTTATTTGGGGCATATAATAGTTAATGCAGTGTTTGCTTCTACGAGTGCACTGTTTTTGCTGTGGTTAGAAGAAAATGTCTGACCATGAATCATTTTAAAATTCCTAATCCGTAAAAGATGCATAGGCCTACTTTTGAACTAAACTGGTATGTTAAAAGGTCTGCTGATATTGTAAAAACAGAAGTAATAATAATATACGTATTGTCTTTGAATACGAACTTTTTGTGTCATTTTGTTTTGCTTCTGTGAGGTTGTGGCACCCACAGCTTTATTGAACAGGGCCCCACATTTCTTAATCAGTCCCTGATGCTATATATTTTAGTTTTATTTTATTTTTTAAATGATTTCCAAACATTCATTGAATTTTTGTGCTTTTCATGTATTTTCAGTGATATTCTGGGTTGAATTTCCTGGAAACTATGAACATTTTCAACGAAGATTGTTTTACGGTTCTATGGTATCATCGACTTTGTCCTTGGTGGAAACGGACAAATTAGTCTACTCTGTCCTGTCAAATTCTTCCGCCATGTGAGTTAGTGAGTCACTAGTTGCACATGATTACGGTATTTGAGTAGCAAATTGTCTAATCAGTTAAATTAAATTGTGGAAATAAAAATACCAGTTTTAGTCAAAGTATATATAGAATTTGTTTAGTCAGACACGTTGTCATTAATTCGTTAAGGTGGGTGTTGAACTGGTCAATGCTGGTACAAATTTCTCCAGCTTTGTCAGCCTTGGCATACGGGGCAGGTGCCCAATCCTCTCCCTCACCGTCTCATCTACCCACCAACAGTGTACGCATTTTATCAGAGTTGGCAAGGGCTTCAGAAAAAATAGAAATCTTGAACAAGTTATTTTTTGGCTATGAAAAGGCTTGAGCCCTAACCTAGTGTGTAACCTTAGTGATTCCCAGTGTGCTTAGTACTGCATTTAAAGTATCTATTTTATTATTATTAATATTATTAATTTAATTTAATTAATTACTTTTAATTGACAGTGTACCATCAGTGTACTCGTTTCATCTAATTTGGCCAGGGGTTGTGCGGGAACTGAAATCTTGAACAAGTTTTTTGGCTACGTATGGATTTTAGTACAGACCTATTAAGGTCTGGTGTGCTAACCATACAATTTGGAGCATAGTATTTTATTTTTTTATATTATTGCTATTGTTTTTTCCAAGAGATTTTAATTTTAATGATTCCTCAGGGAAAAATTATTTTAGAACTTACAAAGGAAATCTCCGAGAAATCAGGCCTCGTCCCAGGTTTAGCAACCATTGTTATTGTTACTGAGCTAATATTATTATTTTTACCCGAGGTACCTAGGATCCCTCGGAATTTCAAAAAATTATGTTTGTAGCTGTTTTGTGTGTTTTATTATTATTATTATTATTATTAGTAGTAGTAGTATTACTATAATTGTTGCTATTGTTGTCATTGTTGCTGTTGTTATTATTTTGTGATTCTTTGTAGCGGCAGAATCTTTTATTAAGATTTGTGGCTTGTGTGTACCACTATTTAATTTGACTTTAAAGAGTGCACTGACCGTATACTATTTAAGAGAAGACTGATCATTTACCCTTTATGCAGATGCTGAGAAATGATATTTGCTGACATTTATTACCCATAACCCCACAAGTGCTGCCTTGATGAAGTGCTCTTCTATTTATAAATATTGTTGTTGTTTGTGGAGGTCCTCATGTTGTGGTTATGTTGGTGTTGTGTTGGCGGTCATGGTGCCGGATGTATTGCTGTTAGTCTCTTTATTGGATACAACGTAGCTGGTGGTGGTGTTATTGTTGTTATTAATATATTACTATACTAAGTACTGATATTGTTAGTTATTTTTATCACTTTTTACCAATTTCTGCTGGGCTTAAGTGAGGGCTGGCTTAATGGATTACTGTTCTAGCCTTCCATTGCTTGTACTATTAGTAGTGTTGTTGGTGGTGACCGAGTCAGTTTTCGTTTTCTGACTACTAAAGTATGTTGTTTTTGTTCTGTTTCGTTACATATGAAAGAAACGATTAATCTAAAAAATTCTATTAAAACATTTAATTAAACTGATTTAGCTTGCAATCTAGTGTTTTGTATGTTCTGGGAATTAACTCAATGAAATCATTTTGTTTTTAGGACTCGATGCAGATTAAACAAAATCTGGAATTATAGAAGGGTGACAGCACCTGTCAAACGGTCAAACACGCCACAACAACTGTTGCATTATGGACATGCGTCATAGGTATTTAATATTTATCGCTTATTTTTGGTATTGACATCAACATTTATTTTTATGCATTTATTCAGCGCCACTATCTTGTCGCAGTGGTGGAACATTATCTCTTATCTTGCTACAAAACCCTTTTAATTTCTGTTCGATTTGTTTTGTTGTGATGCACGTAACAACATTGGATCTAGACATTTTCTTAAAACTTTCGCCATATTTCTGTTTGGTTCTGTAATCTGTATGTATATCCGAACCTGTCACCAGTATTGTGTCTCTTCTTGATGTCTCAGCAGTGTTTGCTACTTGTCAGTTTTCCCATCTTAATAATTCTTTAAATATGCAGCACTTATGTAAACCTACTTAGAATGTTTTTCGTTTAGTGTCGCTATTCATAGATGCATAATAACGGTTAGTTCCATATGTCTGGCACAGCGAGCAACATGTATACATGTATAGTTCCTGTCACTGCAGTGGTTTACTAATCTATAATTGCACTTGCAATGAATTTCTTAAAATATTTGTGCTATGCTAAATAATGTGCATGTACGACGTTTGTACGTGGTTATAGAGATTGTATTGTATCTGGCTATTTATAAAGCACTTCTCCCAGCAAGAGCCTTTCAGACGCGCTCCCAGTGTGTGCAACCATGAGAGAAAAGGCAGGATTTGGGATGAGAAAAGGACGATGAGAGCTCACCAGATAGGATGATAGAAAGAACTGATGGTGGGGGGGAGGAGTCACTATTGAAATTCATTATTGCCATGGCATTGCATAGGGTCTGTGATTTTACTAACTGAAAATAGTTTTGTTTGTAGAAGTCGAAGTGTTGTACGAACTCTGGCAATTGAGAATGCTGAACAAGTTGATGGCCCTGACTACGTGTGGTTACATCTTCGAAAGCATCGTTAGTATCTCATTTTTAACCAAACATTGTTGTTAAAGCCTTCATTAATGTTATGCATTTATGAAGCGCCATTGTCGTATGACCAAGTATCAATTGACGACACTGAGCGACTGGTGACCGGGGTGTAACGTTTCTGCATGGCAACCATTTCCGGGATGTCTCAAACATGTAGTAGGCTACTGTATTTTTGTGTCTCCTAGTTCTACAGGGCTAGTGTTACAGGGATAGTTTCCTTAATTAGTCATGTGCAACCTAAAAAAATATCTCTTTATGCTTTGGTTTCATTGAGCAACATTATATAAAATTTTATCAAAATATTCATGCAGTACTTATAAACTATCCATGTTTTCTTCACATAAATTATTTCATATATTGTTTTGCTATTAATCTTTCATAACACAATTAGCTTAGAACTTAAGAGCAGTACTGAAGTTCACACTAGCCAAACAATGGTAAGTTTTAGAGGCCTCTATTGCAGATAATGTGTAGTACTGTAGAGTTGCCTACAGAATTTGTCTGTTCTTTTATTATCATTATGATTAAACGCTATATTATTCTTATGGCACCACTTTATTATATGTTTTGCTGTACTATAGATACTAAGATTGTATAGCATGATATGTGTTGTCGATATCCAACACGCAAACTTTTGTATGTTTTTCTAGAAACTTCTATCCGACCAGTCATCAAGTGGCGATGACAAGCCTTTATGATGTCGGCTTCCTGAAGATCAGTCAAGTACGACAGACAGTCTAGGTTGAGGTAAAGACCTCAGTTTATTCACAAGGGTTAAGGGCACTAGTTTATTCACGTGCGTTAAGGGCATCAGTTTATTCATGAAAGTTAAGGGCCTCTGTTTATTCACGAGAGTTAAGGGCCTCAGTTTATTCACGAGGGTTAAGGGCCTCAGTTTATTCACGAGGGTTAAGAGCCTCCGCTTATTCACGTGGGTTAAGGGCACTAGTTTATTCACGAGGGTTAAGGGCATCAGTTTATTCACGTGGGTTCAGGGCACTAGTTTATTCACGTGCGTTAAGGGCATCAGTTTATTCATGAAGGTTAAGGGCCTCATTTTATTCACGAGCGCGAAGGGCACTAGTTTATTCACGAAGATTAAGGGCATCAGTTTATTCACGAGGGTTAAGGGCCTCAGTTAATTCACGAGCACGAAGGGCACTAGTTTATAAACGAGGATTAAGGGCATCAGTTTATACATGGGTGTAAAGGGCCTCAGTTTATTCACGAGGGTTAAGGGCATCAGTTTATTCACGAAGGTAAAGGGCATCAGTTTATTCACGGGCGCGAAGGGCACTAGTTTATTCACAAGCGACAAGGGCCTCAGTTTATTCACGAGGATTAAGGGTCTTAGTTTATTCATGAGGGTTAAGGGCATTAGTTTATTCACGAGGGTTCAGGGTCTCAGTTTATTCACGAGCGCTAAGGTCATCAGTTTATTCACTGGCGCTAAGGGCCTCAGTTTATTCCCGAGGGTTAAGGGCCTCAGTTTATTCATGAGGGTTAACGGCATTAGTTTGTTCACGAGCGATACGGGCCTCAGTTTATTCACGAGGGTTAAGGGCCCCAGTTATTCACGAGGGTTAAGGGCATCAGTTTATTCACGTGGGTTAAGGGCACTAGTTTATTCACGTGCGTTAAGGGCATCAGTTTATTCACGAAAGTTAAGGGCCTCTGTTTATTCACGAGAGTTATGAGTCTCAGCTTATTCACGTGGGTTAAGGGCACTGGTTTATTCATGAGGGTTAAGAGCCTCAGCTTATTCACGAGGATTAAGGGCATCAGTTTATTCACGAGCGCTAAGGGCATCAGTTTTTTCACGAGGGTTATGGGCACTAGTTTATTCATGAGCGCTAAAGGCCTTAGTTTATTGACTAGGGTTAAGGGCACTATTTTATTCATGAGCGCCTAGGGCTTCAGTTTATTCACGAGGGTAAAGTGCATCAGTTTATTCACGAGCGCGAAGGGCACTAGTTTATTCACGAGGATTAAGGGCATCAGTTTATTCACGAGGGTTAAGGGCACTATATTATTCATGAGTGCCATGAGGGTTGAAGGCATCAGTTTATTCATGAGGGTTATGGGCCTCAGTTTATTCACGAGGGTTAAGGGCACTAGTTTATTCAGGAACCCATTGGGCCTCAGTTTATTCCCGAGGGTTAAGGGCCTCAGTTTATTCATGAGGGTTAACGGCATTAGTTTGTTCACGAGCGATACGGGCCTCAGTTTATTCACGAGGGTTAAGGGCCTCAGTTATTCACGAGGGTTAAGAGCCTCAGCTTATTCACGTGCGTTAAGGGCACTAGTTTATTCACGAGGGTTAAGGGCATCAGTTTATTCACGTGGGTTAAGGGCACTAGTTTATTCACGTGCGTTAAGGGCATCAGTTTATTCACGAAAGTTAAGGGCCTCTGTTTATTCACGAGAGTTAAGAGTCTCAGCTTATTCACGTGGGTTAAGGGCACTGGTTTATTCATGAGGGTTAAGAGCCTCAGCTTATTCACGAGGATTAAGGGCATCAGTTTATTCACGAGGATTAAAGGCCTCAGCTTATTCACGAGGATTAAGGGCATCAGTTTATTCACGAGCGCTAAGGGCATCAGTTTTTTCACGAGGGTTATGGGCACTAGTTTATTCATGGGCGCTAAAGGCCTTAGTGTATTCACGAGGGTTAAGGGCCTCAGTTTATTCACGAGGGTTAAGGGCATCAGTTTATTCACGAAGGTGAAGGGCATCAGTTTATTCACGGGCGCGAAGGGCACTAGTTTATTCACGAGCGACAAGGGCCTCAGTTTATTCACGAGGATTAAGGGTCTTAGTTTATTCATGAGGGTTAAGGGCATTAGTTTATTCACGAGGGTTCAGGGTCTCAGTTTATTCACGAGCGCTAAGGTCATCAGTTTATTCACTGGCGCTAAGGGCCTCAGTTTATTCCCGAGGGTTAAGGGCCTCAGTTTATTCATGAGGGTTAACGGCATTAGTTTGTTCACGAGCGATACGGGCCTCAGTTTATTCACGAGGGTTAAGGGCCTCAGTTATTCACGAGGGTTAAGGGCATCAGTTTATTCACGTGGGTTAAGGGCACTAGTTTATTCACGTGCGTTAAGGGCATCAGTTTATTCACGAAAGTTAAGGGCCTCTGTTTATTCACGAGAGTTATGAGTCTCAGCTTATTCACGAGGATTAAGGGCATCAGTTTATTCACGAGGATTAAAGGCCTCAGCTTATTCACGAGGATTAAGGGCATCAGTTTATTCACGAGCGCTAAGGGCATCAGTTTTTTCACGAGGGTTATGGGCACTAGTTTATTCATGAGCGCTAAAGGCCTTAGTTTATTGACTAGGGTTAAGGGCACTATTTTATTCATGAGCGCCTAGGGCTTCAGTTTATTCACGAGGGTAAAGTGCATCAGTTTTATTCACGAGCGCGAAGGGCACTAGTTTATTCACGAGGATTAAGGGCATCAGTTTATTCACGAGGGTTAAGGGCACTATATTATTCATGAGCGCAATGAGGGTTAAAGGCATCAGTTTATTCATGAGGGTTATGGGCCTCAGTTTATTCACGAGGGTTAAGGGCATCAGTTTATTCACGAGCATTAAGGGACTCAGTTTATTCACGAGGGTTAAGGGCACTAGTTTATTCAGGAACCCATTGGGCCTCAGTTTATTCACGAGGGTTAAGGGTCTCAGTTTATTCACGAGGGTTAAGGGCCTCTGTTTATTCACGAGGGTTAAGGTCATCAGTTTATTCACGAGGGTCACGTGCACTAGTTTATTCATGAGGGTTAAGGGCATCAGTTTATTCACGAGGGTGAAGGGCACTAGTTTATTTAGGAACCCTTTGGGCCTCAGTTTATTCACGAGGGTTAAGGGCCTCAGTTTATTCACGAGGGTTAAGGGCCTCTGTTTATTCACGAGGGTTAAGGGCACTAGTTTATTCACAAGCGTAAAGGTTTTAGTTTATTCACGTGGGTTAAGGGCATCAGTTTATTCAAGAGCGCGACGGGCACTAGTTTA
>OX243814.1:41132602-41140102 GCA_945859605.1 Lumbricus rubellus
GTGCCCGTTATGCAGCAAAATGTAGCTTGACAAGGTCTCCGATGATTGAACGACACACAGGGCAACGTAGCCCTCCAGGTGGAGCAGCTACTCCTGGCTCACCCATCACACGGCGCAAGCAATTTATGCAACCACAATGCCCACACGGAATTATCACTGCATCGGCTGCATTCACTAAACACATGATGCGTAACAGTCTAATGCTGAGGAACGTTTAATAAAGCTCTAAGCAATTCAACTTCGCTGAAGTTTCACAAGCACACCAAAGCTAGCCCCCTTTGATTCTTGGTCAAACAAAAGCGATTCAAATTCCTGCTCTTTCAAGTCCGACCATTAAAAACTCTCAGCAATTTTCGTAAGTTTGATTTTCGGAGGTTTGATTTTCGGAGCTTTGACTTTTCGGAGCTTTGACTTTTCGTAGCTTTGACTTTTCGTAGCTTTGATTTCTCAACAGTTAACTTTCGGAGCTGTGAATTTCGGAGCTTTGATTTTCGGAGCAATGCAGTGCACCCGGTAGACTAATGGTGACGTCACTGCAGCATAATTATGTGAATTTATTAAGTGCATGACATTACATTTCTTCAAAAAAGTCACAAGTGAATCTGACACCGTGCAGCTGTATTGTAATTGTAATTGTAATTGTAATTGTAATTAAGCTTTTATATAGCGCCGCTCACAGATTCAGTAATATATATATAATATTATATATATGCAGGTCTCAACAAGTGGAATTCTACGGTTGTGCATCATGACTCATCAGGATCCTAACCCTACCCCCCCCCCCCCCCCCACCAGCCACCCGCCCAGCATCCTCGCCGTTGAATTGAGAGACGATGAGAGATCAAGATCGCTTTGACCAATTCGATGCTGACATGATTAAGACTTCAATTAGCATCTGTGCACACGTATAGCACCACCACTATCACCACCACCACCACCACCACCACCACCACCACCACATCACCACCACCACACCACCACCACCACCACACCACCACCACCACCACCACCACACCACCACCACACCACCACCACCACACCACCACCACACCACCACCACCACCACCACCACACCACCACCACCACCACACCAACACCCACCACCACCACCACCACACCACGACCACCACACCACCACCACACCACCACACCACCACCACACCACCACCACCACACCACCACCACCCATGCACCACCACCACACCACCACCACCACACCACCACCACCCATGCACCACCACCACACCACCACCACGACGATGATCAGTCTGCAACGTGCGTCATCATTGACGGCTGCATGCAGTGCGGAAGCGCAACAAGACTTCTCCTCTCTATCGTGTACACGTCGTTCATTTAGCGTTAGATTACGACGACCTGCAAAAAATCTGCCTCGAAACAGTCATGCAGCCGGTCGCTGTAAAATTGACGTTGATGATGAGCTTTGTGTCCGTCGATGGTGACGGTGACGGTGGTGCTGTTGAAGGAGGGAAGCCAGTTCCTCCCAGGGTCGTCTCTTCTAATCAAGGACCCTTGGTCTCCTCCTCCTCATCCTCATCCAATATTCCAAATGGCTCTTGAGAATTTGCTGCTGCAGCTCTTGCCATGGCATCCCGGCAGCCGGCGTTGATGCCATGGCGAGCGCTGCTGCAGATGCGACGCGTGCCGCCTGCAGCCAGGGGTCCTCGCAGCGGCAGCAGCAGCAGCAGCAGCAGCAGCAGCAGCAGCGCATTAATATCTCCCAGGGACGCTCTCCATCCTGCTGCTGATGCTGCATGTGATGTCGCTGCACACAGCCCTGCTGCAAGCGCCACGCTCCGTAACAGCTGCATGCGACTTTATTATGTATACCTGACTCCGCCATTTGCTTCTCTGCATGGTACGTACATGTATATCCACGCGACAATAAGGCGCCTGTGTATAGTACCATACATGACTAACCTCTCCTTATTCCTTAATTCCAGGCTCGCGTCTACGACGTTGGATCGGGTCGTTATAGAAGAAGTGTCGGAGCAGGAATGAGATATATCCTGTCATTATACGCTTGCAACTTCCGTGCATCTACAGGGGTCGGTTCATATTGCTATATCCGACATGCACGCGACACAAATTTACAGATGCGCTATATAAATATATTCAGACGACTCTCAATTTATGTTGCTCCTTTAATCGCAAGGCAGATTCCATGCAGTCAAATATATTACTGCATGTGCGAGTCTCATGCAATTATTCTTGCCGGACCATTTTTCTTCTGGGTTCAATATGCACTGCAGGATTTGTGCACATGTAATTTATGACGAAATAAGGCGATCTGTATGTGGCAGCGTATACATGCAACATCTGTTAACTGTCAAGTTCTGCATGAAGATGCTGATTTCTAATCATGTCATGGTCGTAAGCAATCGAGTTTGATCAGAAATCTTGCAATTTTATTTCTGTGTCACTCAATTTATCTTCAACCTGCATCATATAATCGCTACATATTTACAATATTTCTAATACACCGGAAAGAGGCCAATTGACACCATGAACTTAGATGAGTAATAGGAATAATGGATTACAAATTTTAACGAATAATCGCATAATTGATCGTTAAAATCTGAAAGTTTAAAATCGATTAAATTCAAGGGAATTAAGCTCCAAGACATACATGTATGTAATTCCTAGATTCCAATAAGCACAGCGCCGACTCTATACATATATTTTGCCGTGCTAGAGTCGGGAGCGCTTCTGAGTAGTCTCCCTTGAAGAAGCGCTATATAAATTTTTGAATGAATGAATGAATACATGCAGTCTGTCCACTTATCTTGACAGCTCGTTGGCTATATATGGTCCGAACCAGATGACCGTTTGAATGGTCTGTTACCATGGCTCCCATGCAGCAGGGGGTTCGCTTATCATGAGAACCACCCGAGTATTCGAGGACGACGTGTCCCTCGCCCCCCCTTCCCTCACCGCATCGGCTGCAGGGGGGTGTGAAGGGAAGACGGGTCCGATATAAAGTTCCAAGCATTGCCGACGGAAATTAAATGGTCCGCCATTCTCGGTGGCAGATCTGTCACATTCGCGATTATTATGCATGAAAATGAAGGGATGGATTACACGCATATGGCTCTCCCTATGCGATAACGTCAATAAATTTATCAGAATATTTTATATAGGCTAGCCTACATGTGAACAGTTCATGCATGCATTATATATATATATATATTATTGTATATGCATATATTAATGTGGACATATATGTAGAATATATATATATACCCAGTATATATATATATAAATTGGAAATGAAGGTACAGAGCCTCTCGTCATAAAGACAGAAATCGACTTTATCTATATTGTTCGCCATGATGCCTCATTGCAGTTGAAGTTTGCACGATTGCTGAAGACTCGGATTGTATAAATTTAAAGGACAGAAACCTGATGGATATGATAATATTATTGTTGTATGCAAGTTTTATCGATTGATGATGTCCATTGTCCATGCAGCAGAGGTTATGCTGTAGCAAGGGTTATGATGGCTGATGGTGGCGGACTATTTTGATGGGCTATTGTGATGGACTATTGTGATGGGCTATTGTGATGGACTACTGTAGTGGACCGTTGTGGTAAACTACAGTAAACTGTGGTGGACTAATTATACTGTGGTGGACTATATTTGTGATGGACTATTGTGGTGCACTCTTGTGGTAAACTATTGTCATGGACTATCGTGGTGGTCTACTGCGGTGGACTATTGCGGTTGACTGTGGTAGCGGACTATTGCGGTGGATCTGGAAAGGTCAAGAAAAACGAACTATATCAATAAAGCACACAGACAGACAATGACAACCAGACGGACAGAGAGAAAGAGAGAGAGAGAGAGACAGAGACAGAGACAGACAGACAGAAACAAAGACAGAGACAAAGAGAGAGACAATGGAACAGAAAAACGACAGACATTGACGCATTTTTTCAATTGCCTTCATGCATACAATACATGTATAAGACAATAAAGGAAGACAATAAAGGAAGACAATAAAGGAAGACAATAAAGGAAGACAATAAAGGAAGACAATTAGAAGTTTAGACATGCACCTCATATAATAAGAGCCGTGCGATGCTTATTGCAATATTGCGCGAACCTTCGATGCATCATTTTAAAAGCAACATCATCTCAGCATCATCATATAAGCAACATAATAGGATACTAATGAACAAACAGTTTCTTATTGAGCTGCTCTGTTTTCTTTATTAAATTTCTTGAAAGCACAAAGGACGTCATCAGCAGGATCGACTTTCATGAGGTGGTCGCCTATATTGCCTCATCTATTTCCTTTCAATTACATATATACATGCATGCCGGTATTTATGTATAATATGTGAGCTTGTATTTATATGTTATAAGTATAATATCCCTGTCTTTCAATTATTGCCAATTTGTAATGTAAGTCCTATATGGACTTTTATGAGAAATGGATGTATATCCAACCAAATTCATTTTCGTTCTTGTTTTAATATCGTTAATTTCTTTTATTATAATATCTTGCTTGATAGCCTATGATGCGACAAGCAGTGTACATGTGCGTGTTGGTGTGTAGGGGTAGGGGTAGGTGTGTGTATGCGTGTGTGCGTTCACATGTGTTTCTGTGGTTTGTGAGTATGTAAGTGTATGCATGTGCATGCATGTGTGTCTGCAATCCGTGGCAGTCATGCATGCAGACAATTAAAGCATCGTGTGTGGCTGGGTGTTAAACTGCGCAATTGTTTATTTTATTTATGTCCTTAGAATTGCATGTAATTCAGTACAGAAGTTGAAACGAATTCCAGAGTAATTGACTAATTGTCAGTAATTGAGTCCAAACTCAGAGGTTGTCTATAAAAAAGCAAAATAGCATAAACATGACTGCAACTATCCATGCACAGAAAGCCACATGCAGAAATACGAAAAACCATCCGTGGGCCAACTAAAAAAGCTCATTAATCAGACCGTGGCTAATTTGGTTCCCTGCTTTGTGGAGAGGAATCCAGGTTTCTGCAGGTGTGCATGGGTGCGAGGACAAACCATCCTTTGGCGGACGCCTAACCCACGTGGCGCTGACCGGTGAAAGGTCTTTCACTCTTGCCATCTCACTTTTTCTGATGGTCTTTTTAGTATAATAAAATCAGAAGATGCTATATGTATGATGTATTATTTGTATAGCCATGCACATAATGAATAGGGAACCATGCAGTTAGACTGAGATGAGACTGAGAATATATATATATATATATATATATATATATATATATATATATATATATATATATATATATTTGTCGTTGCACTGTTTATCCCAGGCTGCATTCGCCGTTGTATTTATCCCAGGCCTCCTTCTGCAGACAGAGTTCAAAGCCTTAATTTGCGTGGCGCCTGCAGTGTTGAAGCCGCACGTATATATTTGCCTTAGCGTTTCATAGAAATTAGATTAGCCTTCCATGATGACTCCATTTCATGATCCAGGTTTCAGTCTGGCTGGCTCCCTGTTCAATGCAGACGCGTGAGTGCATCAATGAAGGGTCGAACCAATCAATCAATAAATCAATCGATCGATCGATCAATCAATTTATCATTCGTTCGTTTGTTCTCCTCTTTTCTTTCATTCCTGCTAACGGCTATGCAAGCAGTCAGACATCCAGGGACGTAGGCAGGCATGTACGCTTAGAGAAACAGACAGACAGGGAGGGAGGGAAGGCAGACAGACAGACAAGCTCAATCGTTCGTCCGTTATAGTTTATTGTCACAGTTTTGAGAACGAGGGGAGACTTGCAGGCTTGCAGGTTCCTTTATTTCGAAAGGAGGCCAGGTTGGCTATATATATATAAATTATATATATATATATATACATTATATATAAATTATACATATATTATTACATAGTGGCTTAAATTGTCGACGAAAATGTTCACGACCTTGTCCTGGTGAATGAAACCAATATACTGTATTATATACCCATTAATTTTGTTTTCTTCGGTACTCGTAAGTCAATGATATAATAATTAGTTCACGTAACACTTCTCAGCTGTTCAGGTTCACTTCAAGTCACTTGGATACAAATGTGTACACAATGCATACGTAAATACATATACGTACACATGCGTATACGGTACTGGTAGGCCTATATAGGCAGGTTGTATACCTAGATTGCGGTTGTGTAGGCTATATAGATTGCGGTTGTGTATACATAGATGAGATACTGTATATACAGTATTATACACATTGTAGTGTATATAGGCTACGTGTAACAGTTATATTTCACAGCTTTTATTTGCCATGGCTTTTATATGGCTCTTAATTCTCTGCACTTTATATATATATATATATTTATATATAATACGTTGTTACCTTATTCACGTCCGCACCTATGCGCAAAACCGTCTCTCAATTTCGGAGTGCACATGTAGGCTACAAGCACACCATACTTAGTTCCCTATTAGCTGAGTCGATTCTCTTAGTACAGCTAATAACCCCTCGAAACAAAATGTCTCTCTATTGCATGTCTTCAGTCATTAGAGAAATTGGCTTAAAAGCAGCAGTAGAAATATATATATATATATATATATTATATATTCATATATAAATGCAATGTATTGCATTTATACAACTTCCTCGAACCATATTATACGTTTCTCTGCATGAAGAAGCTTACACGCAGAATACAGTCTTTGATGTCTGACTTTCATTAGCTGCAACCCTATATAATTATTGTTCAGCGCCTCCGTTCGAGTAATTTTCGTCAAAGCACCTCTATATCTGCCCGGCTATTAAGCCAGTTGCTTCAGGCTCGACGCAAGTATATGAGCAGAAGCGAAAGATAGCTTTTAGTCGATGACAACATCTCTTAAGCCAATTTCCCGAAGCATCTCTCTATTGCTGACTGCTGCAGGTAAAGACGTATATTTCACATCGATGGTGAATCCTGTAAAGTTCAGCTTAATTCGCTGCGTGAGTCTCACTTCTGTAAAATAGGATCACGGTGCAATACGGTGATGTGCTGATATGCGGGTGCAGGGACAATTGTATCGATCTATGCATGTGGCACAGTCAACCTACAGGGACCATAATTATACCTGTCATCGCTGGAGTGCAAATCGCATTTCGCATATACAGTGCAAGATAAAGGTATACTATACACATATAGCCTACTCGTTGCGATGCATGCAAGCCTTTTCGTACACACACACACACACACACACACACACATATATATATATATATATATATATATATATATAAGTATGCATGTCTTCAGGTATCTCTCATGTGTATAGGCCTATTTCTTTCTTTATTTGAAATGAAACAAATTTCTAGGTGAGACTTCGTAAAACACCGTGACCTTACACATCTCTTACTTTTACTTATTGCAGATGTTAGATTATGTCAATGCAGTCGGGAGCACCTCTGAGTAGAGAGCTTCAAGGGGCGCTGCAACTATAGTGCACGTATACACAAACAAACAAGGCACCACACAAGACACAACC
>OX243814.1:41145102-41150102 GCA_945859605.1 Lumbricus rubellus
CGTCTGTCGTTCTCTGGCGCAGCAGCAGCAGCAGCAGCATCAGCATCAGCAGCAGCAGCAGCAGCAGCAGCAGCATCAGCAGCAGCCGTGGCGGTGGTGGCCTTAGAGACAAAGAGACTGAGACAGAGCCGTCGCAGCCAGATATACATGGGCGTTGCTGATATACGCAGGCGCGCTTATAAATAGCCTATCGCGAGATGGACACGCGCACAGCGGTCAGCCACTGGTCAGTCTTGCTGCCCAGCGTTTACCCTATGCCCTTCCGCGCCACTGCATGGCCGAGCAGGCCGGCCGGACGCAGCGCCTTCGAAGGAGGATCCAGCGGACACCAGGCGGGCAGCCCTGGTCGGTCGTCACCCAACTCTGCGTTCAGCGGCGGCCAACACTCGCCGACCATCCGACCGAAACTGGCAGAAAATTGTCAACGCTTTAATTATGGTAACTTAATCAATATTGGAATGGTATTAGTTGTCCATGGCAACCCGACATATTATTATAATCATGCACCATCATCATCATCATCATGAGACACTGTAGTCTAGACGAACCGCAGATAAAGCAAGGGCTGAAGATTACATACATGTATACAAGTAACGATCGATAAGTATACATGTGCACATACAGGTAGAACCACTCACGCGCCTCTATAACCGTGCGCCAGAAAGATATAATCAATATTGGCTCGCAGCCGTCGCGCATGCGCGCTTATACACACCTATACATAATCCACCGACAAGATCATTGTCTTTAGCCAGACCGTGCATGTACTATATAAGATATACCTGCAGTCCTAGCTGCACCTTTATGCACTCGACTTTTAGTATGCACATTAATTACGTCTACGCATTTTTATGGCCATAATTATATGCTTTTGAATATTCAGAGCGGAAAATTTTACGGCATGCATGTTCGTCTGTTCTGATGATAAGCTTGCGACAACCACCTGTTGGTGTCTGCTGCGACGAGACAATAAACCGTGTCGTCTGCGCCAAAGACCTCTAAGCAAGATGGGGGGAGGGGCAGTTACATGGCTTAGAATGCGAACAAAGCGCTGCATGCGGAAAGGCATCTGCATGATTGTGAGCTATATAAATAATCTTTTGAGTTCATGGCTGTATGAACTTCGCATGCAGTAAAATCTGAACCAACGCAGGGCTTTTTTAGCGTGCAGCTACACACAAAATGTGCTGCTGCTGATGATGATGATGATGACGACGACGACGATCATGATAATCATAAGGATCATGACGATTCTCATTTCTTATTGGAGTATATACAAAATGAATAATCACCACATCATATACCAATACAACGACATCCCGAACTATATCGTTAGAACATATCTAGATCTATTCTGAAGTATAATAAATACTTTGCCAACAGCAATTGAATTCCAACCATCTACTTGTTATGGATGGTTATAATATATATTACGTAGCCTATTGTAGGCCTATACCCGAGACTTTACGTTTGACGCAAATGGCTCTTCAATGGCTTCTGCGTCTTTATCTTGTAGACTCCGGTCTCCATCCATTTTATCATATTATAAGCTTAAAGCCATTCCATTTACACTCCATGATGCCAACCAAAAACCTATCATCACCATGCAGCTGATAGACAGTATAATATTATAGACACCCCCAATGAAATGAGACAGGTATACAGGATAAGTATAAGAAGTGTCGCATGAGCATTTGCCTATATATACCTGCAGTGACATCTATAGAGCACTTTGTGAAGTCCATTTAGAGTGTCATAATTAGGCCTATAGAGATATAATGGGACCCAATGGCACATTCTTCGTTGTGACGGAATATAATTATTATATGTAGCTTGAAGTATATATATATATATATATATATATATATAATTACATTTATATTATGAGTATCTCGCTGTCTCTTTCTCTATCTGCAGTCTGTCTGCCTATACCTGTCTCTCACTCTCTCTTTCTCTTTCTCTTTCTGTCTCTGTCTCTGTCTGTCTGTCTGTCTGTCTCACTGTCTCTCTCTCTCTTCCTCTGTCTCCCTGTTGTCTTCAGAAAACAATGGGTTGGAATTAGTTTCTTTCTTCACATAAGTATACACTTGTATACAGTGTATACTACTTGGAACTTCGGAAAGTGTATACTGATATAGGCCTAATTACATTATGACGTCGGGATGACGCATCGAATGACAGCAATTGCAGAGTTTACGATAGTAATCCCTTTTTTAGCAAATACCCTTCACTTCTCGTGCAGTGTCTCTTTTTTGTCACGTGTGTACACTGTACAATTAGTGTTATAGCCTACTCCACAAATCTCTGTTACAGTAACTTCAAATATCTCTAACCACAATAGTGTTCTATGTATCACTATTTTCTTTATACTTGTTTCTGCCTTTTCATTTGTTGTTCTGTCTTTCTCTTCTCCTTTTTATATCGGAATTATCCATCTATCCTTCTGCTACATGTCTTTAAATTCCTTATAATATAGTTTTACATTTCTTTCTTCTCTTCTCTATCTTCCCCGCCATGCCTCTTTCTCTTTCACGTTTCTCTCCTTCCTTTCTTTTTTTTTTATCATTCCTCTCTTTCCTTTTATCTCTGTTTCTTCCTCGCTGTGATGAAAGACATCAAAAGCTTCATGAATTTTACTTAGCGTTTTCTCATCGGCCATCCAATATTTCATAATCCTAATGGCCTTTCATGCAGAATTTTTGCAAGGCATTAGGAAGCCATTACACGAAGACACAAACACATGGACCCCACCCCCAACGACATGGGTGGCTTTACACGTTTACAAAGGACTGGGTCTTCTATAGGCGTCTGAAGACGAAGGATTTATTTGTTGGGGGAGGTATACAGGGGAAGAGAGACTGACAAACAAACGAACGTACAAACCTATAATTATTCGAATGTATACAAACACATGCATGCACGCAGACATTACATGTATTACCGTATCTGCTATAGCCGATATAAAATATATACACTGCAGATGTGATTCATGCATATACAGGTGAACATGCCGTGAAGTGCACATTGTGTCATACAAATATGTACATGTATATAATACATATAGGCTATTATATATATATATATATATATATATATATATATATATAATATTGTGAAGTGCAATATGGCTGACTAACCTGCACTGTTAAAAGATAAGGTGGGGCCCTCTAGGGAATCAACACCTTTGGGTGGCCAGGCTCCATGATTTTGCATTCCCTCAAATATCTAGAGGAGATCTCCACCGAGCGCGTGTTGTCCTGTGTTGACGGTGATCAGACGTGGAAAATAACACGCACTTATCCAACATATCGCACTCCACCTAGCGAAGCGTCACTTGCACTCTGAAGATATATACTAAACCTAGCGAGTCATCAGTTGCATTCTGAAGCTAGGTGGGCTATATCCTAGGCCACTAATTTTGCCTTAAAATAGGCCTATATAAAGACGGACAGACGGACAGACGCTCAGACGGACAGACGGACAGACGGTCAGACGGACAGACGGTCAGACAGACAGACGGTCAAACGGACAAACGGTCAGACGGTCAGACAGACAGACAGACGGACAGACGGTCAGACCGACAGAAGGACAGACGGTCAGACGGACAGACGGTTAGACGGACAGACGGTCAGACAGACAGACGGACAGACGGTCAGACGGACAGACGGCAGACAGACAGACGGACAGACGCTCAGACGGACAGACGCTCAGACGGACAGACGGACAGACGGTCAGACAGACAGACGGACAGACGGTCAGACGGACAGACGGTCAGACGGTCAGACGGTCAGACGGACAGACGGACTGTCGGACAGACGGACAGACGGTCAGACGGACAGACGGACAGACCGACAGACGGACTGTATGACAGACGGACAGACGGTCAGACGGACAGACGGACAGACGGTCAGACGGACAGACGGACAGACGGCAGACAGACAGAGTGTCAGAAGGACAGACGGACAGACAGACAGACGGACAGACGGTCAGACGGACAGAAGGACAGACGGTCAGACGGACAGACGGACAGACCGACAGACGGACTGTCGGACAGACGGACAGACGGTCAGACAGTCAGAAGGACAGACGGTCAGGCGGTCAGACGGACAGACGGTCAGACGGACAGAGTGTCAGAAGGACAGACGGACAGACAGACAGACGGACAGACGGACAGACGGTCAGACAGACAGACAGACGGACAGACGGTCAGACAGACAGACGGACAGACGGACAGACAGTCAGACGGACAGACGGACAGACGGTCAGACGGACAGACGGACAGACGGACAGACGGTCAGACGGACAGACGGTCAGACAGACAGACGGACAGACGGACAGACGGACAGACGGTCAGACGGACAGACGGACAGACTGCAGACAGACAGACGGACAGACGGACAGACGCTCAGACGGACAGACGCTCAGACGGACAGACGGACAGACGGTCAGACGGACAGACGGACAGACGGTCAGACGGACAGATGGACAGACGGTCAGACGGACAGACGGTCAGACGGACAGACGGTCAGACAGACAGACGGACAGACGGTCAGACGGACAGACGGGCAGACAGACGGACAGACGCTCAGACGGACAGACGCTCAGACGGACAGACGGACAGACGGTCAGACGGACAGACGGTTAGACGGACAGACGGACAGACCGACAGACGGACTGTCGGACAGACGGACAGACGGACAGACGGTCAGACAGACAGACGGTCAGACGGATAGACGGACAGACGGTCAGACACACAGACAGACGGACAGACGGTCAGACATACAGAAGGACAGACGGACAGACGGTCAGACGGACAGACGGTCAGACGGACAGACGGTCAGACGGACAGACGTTCAGATGGACAGACGGTCAGACGGACAGACGGTCAGACGGTCAGACGGACAGACGGACTGTCGGACAGACGGACAGACGGAAAGACGGTCAGACGGACAGACGGACAGACGGTCAGACGGATAGACGGTCAGACGGACAGACGGTCA
>OX243814.1:41155102-41205102 GCA_945859605.1 Lumbricus rubellus
TATGCTGGGCGAGGTGTGTTGGTTTGGGGCGAGGTGGTCCCGGTGGCACCCTATCGAGCTGCAACTTTTCCAGTGAATAGCTGTGAAACTATGACGATGGAATAGAAATAGCATAGTTTGGGTTTTCGCACCCCACCGTGGACCCCTGGTGGGAGAAATTCACCAAACCTTCCACTGGCTGGACCTGACCGTCCTCTGTCTAGATGCAAAGTTTCAGATCAATAGCTGGAAAACTGCAAAAATATTCGCCCCCAAACATTTTTCGCCCCCATAAACGCCCTGCCCCTCCCGGCCCCTGCGGGGCGAAGTGTGCGTTGGTTGGTGGCCAGGTGCCGGTGACACCCTATCTAGCTGCAACTTTTCAGGTGAATAGCTGTGAAACTATGGCGATGGCAAAAATATATGGAAAATGGAGTTTTCGCCACCTCTCCATTCTCCCCCTCGAAGTAAAGATTCGGCAACTCCTCCACTGGATGGACCTGAGGGTCCTCTGTCTAAATGCAAAATTTGACATCAATAGCTGCAAAAAAATTTGGCCCCCCCCAAAAAAATTTGGCCCCCCTAAACAACGCCCTGCCCACCCGGCCCCTGCGGGGCGAGGTGTGTGTTGTTGGGGGCAAGGTGGTCCCGGTGGCATCCTATCTAGCTGCAACGTTTCAAGTGAATAGCTCCGAAACTATGGCGATGGTGTAAAAACAGGGAAAATGGAGTTTTTGGCCCCTCCCCATTTTTCCTCTGGTGGTACAGATTCGCCAACTCGATTTTTGGGAGGACCTGGCGTTCCTCTGTCTAAATGCAAAATTTGGAATCAATAGATGCAAAAAAATATTTTTCGCCCCCCGAAAAATTCCCCCCATCCTGGCCCCCATGGTTTTAGAAATTTGCCAACCCGTGCACTTGCTAAGTTTGATGGACCCCTGTCTAGGTGCAAATTTTCAGATCAATAGCTGTGAAACTGTGGGCGTGCATTCTGGACAAATATACATACATACATATAAATAAACAAATATATAAACATCCTCTCTTATAGATATAGATATATATATATGCATGCATACATACATACGTGTAAATAGACACATACATGCAAGCATATTATGCACCATCAAACGCTACGCATTCGAGGATCATAGATGAGGTTACATTGAACCCTATCACCCACTTAGGTGTCAGATTGCCGCGGTTGATTAGTCCAGCCGTTGGAATGCAGGATATGAAGGGGGAGGGTCGTGCCTGTTGCAAAGCCAAATGACGGTCGGCCCAGGGGTCCGTTTGCCGACAGGGGCCATTTGGGATGGTCCAGAGATCATTAAGAACAAAGGGCTACAGTAATCTCTTAATTGGATACGGGAATTAGGCGTCTGTGCCTGACGGTCGACACAAGATTTGACCGGCAGACGCCGTGTCTGAAGAAATAAGCATTATAATTATAATGGAGCGACGTCGGTTTGTAAAGACGACGGAGATGAGACAGTGCCTTGCTCTGGGATAGAATACTTCGAAACTGTCCAGATTCTTTCTTCTGCTAATCGACAACTTTACCGACATGCTGGAGACACCGAAGTCAAAGACACCTAGGGTAAAGTATGAAATGAAGTTAATAATTATTTCGCTTATTTCTTCTCTCTTGCTGTCTTTCTCTCTCTGTCTGTCTGTCTGTCTGTCTGTCTGTCTGTCTCTGTCTCTCTGGTGTTCTCTGTCTTTCTCATTTTTCTTTATCTCTCTGCATTGCTCTCTGTCTCACTGTCTGTCTCTCTGTCTATCTATTTATATGTCTCTCTCTCTCTGTCTGTCTCTCTCTGCTTCGTTCTCTGTCTCTCTCATCGTGTTTCTGTCTGTCTCCCTGTTTGTCTCTGTGTTTATTTCTGTTTATTTGTATATCTGTATCTCTGTTTTCTTTATCTGTATCTGCCTCTCTGTCTCTATCTGTCTCTATCTGGCTCTTTATCGCTCTCTGTCTTTCTGTCTCTGTCTTTCTCCCTGTCTCTCTGTCTCTAGCTGTTTCTTTCTCTATCTGTCTCGCTCTGTCTGTTTCTCTCTGTCTGTCTCTATCTATCTATCTATCTCTGTCTCTCTCGGTCTGTCTGGCTGTCTGTTTGTCTGTCTCCCTGACTTATAACTGTGCTGCATCGTGGTTTAGGTAAAAGACTAGTTAATACCTGATAGTCACAGTAAACACGGATGAATGTAAGGAGCTAACGATGACTGACGGTATGCAGCTATGCTGTTGCTAAGAGATATGTATTTATTTACTTATTTATTTCAGAATTTTTTATAGCGCCTCTTCAGGGTATAGGCTATTCAGAAGCGTTCCAGGCCCAACCACGGCTAAATAACACAGTTTTCAGGAACAAAGTGGAGTGACCCTGGGAATTAAGCGTAGTGCAACATTCAAGGTTGCAGGATCAGCGAGAGAAGAAACAGCGACACTGTCCGATATAGCAGTCCGCAAGAGGAAACCATGTCAAACAGGCCTATTTAAGTTTCTCCCAATCACCACAGTGAGCCGATCAATTTCCATCAACGGCATATTCTTAACTGTCAATTGAACTCTTGATTTCCCCGCTCTCATTGTTTTTATCACGCACCCTCAAGATCTTTACTCAGAGACACACCCAAAACGGGCGTGGCAAAAAAGAAATGTCTTGAGAAGATGATGAAAAGAGCCAGCAGAGTTACGGCAGAGCGAACAGAAAGCAAAAGAGCGGCCATTCCAGTCAGCTAACTCACTCACTCATTCATTCATTCATTCATTCCTTCATTCATTCATTCATTCAGAGCATTTCTATAGCACCCGTTAAAGAAACTACTCAGAGGCGCTCCCAGCCCAACCACGAACAAAGAAAAAAGACTTGAGAGACTTGCAGAACCAAGCCAGAATCAATGAGAGTACTCTGCGCTGCATGATCGCAGTGCATGACATGGGAACAAGTAAGTCGCCACCGGTAAGTGAGCGCAGTGTGAATAGTTCATAATGATAGGTAGGATGAGTCTGGGCCAATGCATGAGAATGCACGGCGAGCCCGTTTCGATGTACGAGAGCGAGGAACCACCAGATTCCCACGAGCGGAAGAGCGCTAAGATCGACTACCTGGCTGGCTGGATACTGGAAAGCACAGCTCTCTGATGTGCGCTCTGGGGCAGCACAGACAATGGATGCTCGTCCAATAATAATGATCTTGAATGCGATCCTACACACTCGCTCAAAATGTGCAATAAACCTACACATTTTCTTCCACATCAGTGTGTAGCTCTCACTCGACCACATTATGGTGGAACTTCTCTACACATTTATGTGGAACCATTTCATTGCACACCTAGTGTGTAGTTTAACTACACAGAATTGTGTAGCTTTTCTTGAATTAGTTGTGTAGTTTTGAAGAAGAGCAGTCCTTTTATTTAGCCCTAAAGTAGCCATGTTTATGAAGTGTCAACAATTTCATTTTCCAAAATGGCCGACCAATGGCCGACCTAAAAAAGGATATTGCAATATCTCAGCTTCCAGTACACTTAGGTTCGTCATCTTGGTGTCTAAACATATATAGTTAGGGACGAGGATTCCAACAGAGCCATCACAAATGTTCCCCAGGCTTCAATGGCGGCCCTTTTCCAAAATGCAAGTAAAAATGACTGCATAAATCCGACCTCCACTTAGCGAAAATTCCTCTCATAAATCCAACTAGGCGGTGGTGGTGTTGTGGGTGGTTGTTGTAGTTGTTATTGTTGGTGGTGGTCGTTTTGTGAGATATTTAATATGCGCTGGGATAATAGACAAGGCTTGGAATTCTAAAAGAGCTCTAAAAATCAATGTTAGAAGCAAATCATGTAACAATTTGCTAACTGGTGTTTCTAGACTAATTCGACCACCCTGACTATAGGGTCTAAGGAATGCAATGGAATCAAAGACATATATGTAGCACTGCAAGAAAATCAAAATGGCGGACAAAATGGCGGCCAGAATCTAAAATGGCTATAAATGAAGTTATGTATGCAATAGAAACATGATTTTAGAGTTTAAACCAACATTTTCTAGGTCAAAGAATGCGATGGAACCATGGTCAGATATGTAGCGCTGCAAAAAACCCAAAATGGCGGACAAAATGGCGGCCAGAATCTTAAAATGGCTATAAATGAAGTTATGTATGTAATAGAAACATGATTTCAGAGTCTAGATAAACATTTTCGAGGTCAGGGAATGCGATGGAATCATGGTCAGATATGTAGCGCTGCTCAAAAACCAAAATGGCGGACAAAATGGCGGCCAGAATCTTAAAATGGCTACAGGTTAAGTCGTGTATGCAATGGAATCATGATTTCAGGGTCTAAGTCAACATTTTCGAGGTCAAAGAATGCGATAGAATCAATGTCACATATGTAGCACTGCAGGGAAATCAGAGTTGTGGACAAAATAAGTAAGTAAGTATATACTTTAATGAACCGCCTGCAAATGCACTGCGGTCATATTCTTGAATTGGTTATTAGTGAAGTTCTGTATCTAGTGGAAATATGATTTCAGAATGTAGATGAAAATTTTCCGAGTCAATGAATGTGATTTAGTTAAAGGCACATCATATGTTAAGTGACACTGCCAGAAAACCAAAAACCAAAATGGTGGACAACAGCTTTAACTGGCTATAGATGATGTACCGTACTGAATGTATATGATAGCGACACGATTTCAGATTGGACTAGTTAGTGTTTTCTTGGTCGAATAATTCCAAGAAAGTCAAATTATATCTTCTATATAGATACCATTGAGCTTAGTGCAGTGAAATTGTCTAGTGGAAATACTTTAGCAGCTTATAATTGCACTGCACTGTTTAACTATTGCTGTTGCAATATTCATGCTTCAATGTTTCATAACTTGTCCTATCTATTGTTCCAATGTTTCATGACTTAAGTGTACATGGCAAGATCACACTTCGGTAGCAGCAGGGTTCGATGCTATGCTTATTAACTTCTCATGATTTGAAGATAAACTCTATATTGTGACTGCGGCGCAGGACCAATGCCAGGCCACACTAGTAAAGATTACTTTCCTCCGCTGAACTCCGTCTTGATGAGGATGGTGTCTGAGCATCAATATTTGGAAGATAGGCTTTTCCCAAATTACAGTTTGTTAATGAACTCATAGGGGAATGTTTCCAATGTAAAAGGCAAGTGATAAGTTTCCAAGTAGGTTATTCATGCATTCTTTCAATTCATTCCTGCTAAATAACACATCACATCCAGTTATGGCAAGAAAAGCCAATATATTTCTTCATAGTTGCGTGAATTGGATGAACTCCCGCTATGCTGATATTCCCGCCATCACCCAAACATGGTTAGATATAAGTCATACACATCTGACCCGGTAGTAGGCAACACCTTTTCTTCCTCAACGGAACGACTAGCAACAGCTGCATCTATATCTCCAAATAACCAAATGTGGCTGTTGAGAGCTGAATGGACAGGAATGAAGCTAGATATCACCTTTGCTTTCAGGCATGCCAAGAACATTAAGCCAATTTTCCGTCAATGGAGTACCGCAATTTAAAAACTCAATACAGTGACAAAGTTGTGTTCATAGTCACCATTTCTGTATGGGTCCCCTTTTTATAAGCAATGTCCAGGTCCAGTACCTATCCAAGACAAAATTATTGACCTTCTTGTAGCCAATCGTAAGTACCTTTACACGGGCAACCATTGTAGCCTATCTGCCAGGTCACCGTATGTCTTCACCTTTGGAGAATCCCTATTGCTTGAAGCATTGCGTGTACCATTGCTTGCCCATCAATAGTTTATCTGGAACTGGTCCTATGAATTGTGACACAATTTATTGGGCATTTCGTTGATCATCATCATCATCATCATCATCATCATCATCATCATCATCATCATCATCATCAACATCATCATCATCATCATCATCAACATCATCAATATCATTGGGCTCAACGCCCGTAAGAGTCCGACGCCACTCTCTGTTTGAGTCTGTCTCTTGTCATGCTGTCCAGCTTCAACCGGTCCAGAGGTCGTTGATCATGTCTCATATTATATACGGGATGTCTTGCATTGGCTCCCTTTCCCGCAGCGGATTGCCTACAGAGTATGTGTGTTGGTTAGGCAATGCTTTGAGGGACTAGTCCATTTTATCTGCAAGAACTCTGTTTTCCAACACGGGTGTCCAGCGTCGATCGACTCTTCGGTTGGCGGACCAAGCTGAGCTTCTGTTATTCGACAGCGACGTTCATTCTCTGTGGCTGGTACCACAACCTGAAATGTCTATCCCTTTTCACAGCACTTGCTGTCACTATGTTTCTTAAGAATCTAAAAACTGTCCCATTTAGTCGGGGTTATGTCGGGAGTGATACCGAGTAACCTTTCTTGAAAGACCCTACATAAAATATTAAAAATAAATGCCATGCCTGCCTCTGTTAAAAAGTTGCTGACCGGACAATTTACTTTTCAGAAAGCATCCCATGCCAGTGGTTTTGAGGGAACCTCATGGCACAATATTAATGCCAGATCCAGATGCCATGCAGATGATGGGATAGTATGCTTGATTCGCCGTGATAAGGTGCTGCATGATAACTTCGTAAGTGTTCTTTTGAAGAATGCTCCTTGGTTTAAGACTTGCTGAGGGAATTGTGATAATTTGAATGATAATTTCAGGCCAAATAAGGGAACATTGTAGATCAATTCCACAGCACAGGCCCCAGATGCCAACTCGCAAAGACCTAGTAGGAAAACTGAAATCAAATTCCGATTGTATACATGACTTCACTTGTAGCCATTTTAGGATTCTGGCCGCCATTTTGTCCGCCATTTTGTTTTCTTGAAGTTCTACATTTGTGACAATGGTTCCATCGCATTTTTTGACCTAGAAAATGTTGACTTAGACCCTGAAATCATGATTCCATTGCTTACATGACTTAACCTATAGCTATTTTAAGATTATGGCCGCTATTTTGTCCGCCATTTTGGTTTTCGTGCAGCGCTACATATCTGACAATGGTTCCATCGCATTCCTTGACCTACAAAATGTTGGTTTAGACTCTGAAATCATGTCTCTATTGCATACATAACTTCATTTATAGCCATTTTAGATTCTGGCCGCCATTTTGTCCGCCATTTTGATTTTTTTGCAGTGCTACATATATGTCTTTGATTCCATTGCATTCCTTGGACCCTATAGTCTTAATTTGGAATCTAAAACCGTATTCCTATCACATAAAATACTTTACTTTTATTCATTTTAAGCAATTGGCAGCCATTTTGTCCGCCATCGTGTTTTCCCATGAAACCGCTAAAAATCCAGGTTGCTAACAGCGATTTTCGTTTTCAGGGAGGTCGAATTAGTCTAGAAACACCATTTAGCGAATTGTTACATGATTTGCTTCTAACAGTGTAATTTTCAGATCCCAAGCCTGGTCTAAAAGCGTCGTCACCTATATTATTCAATGGCATCTGGCATCCTTTGAGGTTGCACGGATAACAACTTTGTTTACTTTCTCTCATAGCCGTGCTGTACAAAAGTTGTAGTTGTTAGATGTGTAACTACGACACCTCTTTTATCATGTGCAGTACTTCGTACCATAAAAATGAGTAACATTATCAAATGCTTTGTTTGTAGGGACGAGTTCAGTGCCTTGTGCGGCATTTGAGAACCTAATGAAATGTTGCTCAGCGAAATAGCGCACCGTGCAGTCAGATACACCTACTCTTACCACTTGCGGCAAGTGTCTCGTTCTCCACCACGTTATTATTTTCAGTAAATTGTTAATGAACATCATTATTGATAACTATGCTTGCATCAATTGCCACTATCTAATAAATGAGCATTGATATTTAGTTTATAAATGGATCTTTGTATAAGTTGTTAGAAGTCCCGTGACTCTATGGTTCGAACTTCTAAATACTCTAAGGGGAAAATGGATTCTCGCTAAATAAGTCAAAAAGACAGTTTCGTAAAATGTAAAAGATATAATGAAACAAAAACATACACGATAAAATACAAGAATTGGAGAGAAGATTAACATACGTGACCCTGTCGTTGCCGTAATACACGAACGCAGCACGGCATAAGAAACACGTCACCGAACACGACTGACAGGACCAGACATGGTTCGAGTATGCAAACGTCTTCAAAAGGAGAATTCGTCTTCAACACCAAAATGATCAACGGGATCACGAATTCGCCTCCACAATTTCTACAGCCCAAAACCGACGTTTGCAAACAGAACTACGCCTTTTATCAAGTTCCTTAGACAGCCACTCCTCCATCTCACATGAGGTGGAGTAAATAGGTCTCATGACCTTTACACGGGTTAGAGCTGCTATCAAATATATATAGTACAGCTTACTACATATAGCAGAATCTAACAAACCCCTAGACACGAGTGTACACACAAAAAAAATAAGCCTACTAGCTTAACTAGTTAACTATCAATGCCTTTTACAAATCAGGTATCCAGAAATCAAACGTTTAGGATACGATACCGCAGTCCTAAAGCAACTAACCTATACACCAGCTCTTCTAAAACATCTCAATATGCTCTAACAAAAGCCTCTTACGCGGAAATACAACATGACACAACTGTACAACAATCCAATGCGACAACAGAACTCCTCTATATCAACATATATAAAGGCATCTAATAATCTATTAATGTAGGCAATGAGTCCACAAAGCCCCAAACGCAATATCCAAATGTTCAAACTACCATAGAAACTGAACAAGAAACTCCAACCATAAATGTCACAAGTGTCAACAAAGTCACAAGGTATCAATAATCACAGAAACAATGCTACCAAACCTCAAAAACGAAAAACTACTCGAAACTAAAAGAACGACCGTAGCCACAAATTCACGACGCACAAACTCACAAACGCCAAAACGTCTTCGCAACAAAACTCAATCGAAAGCAGGTCGACTCAACAAATCTGGAAGAACATTGTCCTTCCCAAGCCTGTGTCGGATATCAAGAGAGTACAGCTGAAGTTCAAGACTCCATCGCAACAACTTGTGATTTGAATTCCGCATTGAATTTATAAACTGCAGAGGGCTGTGATCGGTGTACACAATCACCGTAGACGAACCAAAGTACACGCTGAACGCCTTGACAGCAACCACAAGAGACAACGCCTCTTTCTCCACAGTCGAGTAGCCAATCTCGTACGGACGCAACTTCCGACTCAAATACGCGATCGGATGTTCCAAATCATCCACAACCTGAAACAAACAACTACCCACACACAAGTGAGAAGCATCGACTCCCAAACAAAATTGCTTAGAGTAATCAGGTGGACGCAAGATAGGCCTAGAAGCCAACCTAGACTTCAGATCCACAAACGCTTTCTGACAATCAACGGTCCACACAAACTTTACATTCTTTTTCAACAACTGTGTTAAAGGTAAAGTTACATCAGCAAAATGAGGCAGAAATTTTCGAAAATATCCTGCAAGACCTAACAAAGATTGCACCTGTTTCTTATGCTTCGGAACAGGAAAATTAAGCAAAACCTCAACCAACGGTACACGAAAAGCCGGCCCAGATATACCCTGAATCAAACGTGTCTCACCCGTATCAACAAACTCATTAGCATTCAAAACTTCCTTCGAAATTACAGACTGCAAACAAGCCGTATCTCGCAATAAAGACACTGCACGCTTCGAGTGATTTGGACCACAAACAAATCCTACTTGACAAAATGCTCCATACTGATCATGAACATCATCCAATACATTAGAACATTCATGTACCCCATCAGTAACCTTCGTACGCACACATTCACAACCATTATCCACCAACTGAATACTAGCAGGTTCATTGCCTGGATGATAGGAGTGTCCATAAGAATGCGCACCATTATGACCATAGGACTGTGACTGACCATAAGACATCTGACCCTGTGACTGATTTCGACTCCATTTGTTCCTTAACTTGAAACAATTCGACATGTGATGAGTACCATGACAATAAGCACAATTCAACGACGGCGAAAAGCTATTCGAACCACCCCCACGTTTAGACGACTTCTTCCCATCTCCAATTGAGCCATTAAACTTTGAATTTTGAAAATTTCGTGTTTCAAAAATTTGCCCACCGAACGAATTTTCACGGCGCTCCAAACGCGGACTTCCGTAAGTCTGCACACGTTGCGTTTTATACAACACGGTGAATTCATCCGCCAATTTAGCACATTCCATGAGACTTCGTGGTCGACGGTCTATAACCCAACGATGTAACTCGGCCGGAAGACTTTTAGTGAATTGTTCAATTTTGATCACCTCTAATAATCGCGGTAAATCTTCCAACGCCTCCTCGCCTTTTAACCAACTATTGAATGGAATTCCCAGCCGAAAAGCAAAATTGTAATAGGTTTCAAGGTCACCTTTTACCAAAGCACGAAACCTCTGTCGGTAGTGTTCAGGGACTTTCGAATAAGCGAGTAAAACAGCTTTCTTCAAAACCTCATAATCTTGACAATCCTCAATTGACAAATCTGCAAAAACCTGACTAGCTTTTCCTTGCAATTTAGTAGACAATAAACTTGCCCATTTCTCTTTTGGAAAATTATGTATCTCCGCTGACTTTTCAAACGAAATCAAAAAATTCTCAATATTCTTTTCATCAAACATTGGTATTAATTTCAAAGCTGTTGGAAAATGAAATTTCGAAGTTTTTACTGTTTCTTCGACGTTTGTATCACTTACATGTAAATCTTTAAGATTTAACTCATGCCTTCTCTGAGCCTCTTTTTCTTCCATATCCCAACGCATTTTCTTCTCCTCCACATCTCTTCTTTCTCGTTCCACCTCTCTTTCTCTATTCTGCTCTATTTGTAATTTCCTTTCCTCATACTCTCTTCGTTTCATCTCCGCTTCCAACTCCATAGCCACCTTCTTCTGTTCCGCCTCTATTTCCATCTTCTTCTGTTCCGCCTCTATTTCCATAGCCACCTTCTTCTGTTCCGCCTCTATTTCCATCTTCTTCACTTCCACGTCTAACCTTCTTTGTTCCACTTCTCGTTCCATCTCCATCTTTTTAAGTTCATACTCTCTCTGTTCCTTCCTGTCCTCCAACTCCTTCAATGCTTTTAATTCTACCGATTTTGATTTGATTTTCAATTGTTCTTCTTTAGAGACGGACGGAGATACAGTTTTCAATAGAACCTTTTGCATTTGAATTTTCGACAACGCCTTAGATTCGAAACCCAATTTATCCATTTCAACTCTCAATTCTTCTACCGACATTTCCACAATATCGTCCGACGTTAACGGTACCGACACTATCGAAGTTCCTGGTGAAGCCATGTTACAATACTTTCAGAATTTTGCACACCGCTGTTAACGCACGCGAAATTGACACACAAATTCCTACGCTGGCGTCCAATTGTCTCTGGACAACGTCAAACCATGAAACTCCTCAAAAATATAAAACTATCCACCATGCACTTACATACACGCGTGACCAGTCCAATGACTTTCTCAGCGCACCCAATCACAAAACTCGATATCAAACTCTAAATACGCACTCCAACGAGTTAATCACTCCTCTCAGTGCACAAAACCTTGACCCAACTAAAATACAGACCGGACGGGAGCCCCCATTTGTTAGAAGTCCCGTGACTCTATGGTTCGAACTTCTAAATACTCTAAGGGGAAAATGGATTCTCGCTAAATAAGTCAAAAAGACAGTTTCGTAAAATGTAAAAGATATAATGAAACAAAAACATACACGATAAAATACAAGAATTGGAGAGAAGATTAACATACGTGACCCTGTCGTTGCCGTAATACACGAACGCAGCACGGCATAAGAAACACGTCACCGAACACGACTGACAGGACCAGACATGGTTCGAGTATGCAAACGTCTTCAAAAGGAGAATTCGTCTTCAACACCAAAATGATCAACGGGATCACGAATTCGCCTCCACAATTTCTACAGCCCAAAACCGACGTTTGCAAACAGAACTACGCCTTTTATCAAGTTCCTTAGACAGCCACTCCTCCATCTCACATGAGGTGGAGTAAATAGGTCTCATGACCTTTACACGGGTTAGAGCTGCTATCAAATATATATAGTACAGCTTACTACATATAGCAGAATCTAACAAAGTGCCTACACAATAAGTCTGTCATAAACTGCACCTGTTGTTTCCACAGAAATATCCAATGTTACCAATAACCTTAGATAATAGGATTACAGAAGAATATGAATATACAGTGTGCGCCAAAACAGAATCCTTCAATATCTAGGCCAAAAGTAAGAATTTCGAAATGAAATTTTACAGATTTAAAGACAATTCATATTTACACATGATGGCCAGATTTCATCAAACAGAATAAAAGTTATGCAACTTTTAGAGAAGCCACACACCGGTTTTTGACGATTCAAAAAAGAAACGCAATTTGAAAAGGTTTTTGCCAATATCTTAGCCAAAAGTAAGAATTTCGAAATGAAATTTTACAGTCTTAAAGACAAGTCAAATCACACGATGGTCAGAATTCATCTAAATATTTTAAACGGAGCAAAAGTTATACTAATGTTAGTGAGGTCACCCACCGTTTTTGACAATAATCATTCAAAAACAAAACGTAACAAAAAGTTTTAAAAAAACTGATTTTATTAAGTCTCATCTGAAATAACTGTTGTCAACTGAACTTGGTAGTGCTTCACAACTTGTGTTCAATGTGCCCACCACCACCACCAGTGCCAACACTTCTTTTGAGTATCTTTGTAAAGTTTTTGATGGACCTGTTGAATAATCTGACAGATTCCTTATTTACCAATTTGATTGTCATCTTGCTAAGTGACTTCTCAGTGACGTTCAGCCACGCTGGTACCCTGCTTCTTTTTAAAATAGTAATAATAATGATCATATTCCAATATCAAGACTATTTGATAACAATTATTTGAGATGAGACTTAATACAATCGTGTTTTGCTACTTTTGCTGCATTACGTCTTAGAATCGTCAAAAAACGGGTGGGGGGGAGGATGGCCCACTAAAAGTGGCATAACCTTTGTTGTGCTTAAAATATTTTGAAATATTTTGATGAAATATGGCCATCATGTGTAGATATGAATTGTCGTTAAATTTGTAAAATTTCATCTCGATATTCTTACTTCTGGCCAAGATATTGTCCATAATAATTAAATTGTTTTTTGTTACTTTTTGTTGCGTCTGGTTTTTCAATCGTCAAAAAACGGTGGGTGGCTTCACTAAAAGTGGTATAACTTATGAAATATGTTTACGAAATCTAGCCATCTGATGTAAATATGAATTGTCTTTAAGACTGGAAAATTTCATTTTGAAACTTTTACTTTAAATGACGATGCTGTTATATGTTGCAGCTTTAACAATCATTGCTAATCCAACAAAGACGTTCACAAAGTCCATAAACTCAAAGAAAATTTATATCTCAGGAGTCTTGTTTCGCGTACCCCTACTGGCGCCTGGGTACCCTAGGGGTACACGTACCACAGTTTGAGAACCACTGATATGTACCAGGGTGTAAAAGTAAAATTTACTATTAGTAAACGTTGCCTTAGATGTATAAAGACTCTCTACATTGTCTACAATTCAGCTTCACTGCATGCTGTTATACGCAGCAGCGCTAAATAATTGGATCGTTGTATTTTCTAATACCTGGCTCTCTTCTTAAGGGCTATTTTCACTCAGGGATCTTGCACTAAAAGTACAACTGAATGGCCATGGCTGTGAGAGGCGCTATAGAAATTACTAATTACATAACATTACATCATCAGCATAGTAAAAATTAAATTGTAAATTATTATGCAAGGTACCATCATTTTCGTGGTTTGTTGTTCGGTTGGTCTATAATTTGTATATGGAGCAAAATTTTTTTAAAAAGTTTAGTATTCTTACGGATACCATTAGCGTTATGCCATATATGAAGTTGTTTATTTTGTGAAAGGGTTATACAGCTATGATTTTGTTGACTTGTGGTGTTGTTTTTGTTTCTACAGCACATGTCAACACGTGAGAAAAAAGCTTCAAATCACAGGGTCGGAATTCGCTATCAACTGTTCCAAGTCTCTCGTCAAAGTCACAAACAATATCCATATTGTTTCGTAGCACGAACTATTAAAACCACTCAAATTGTGCATTCTTTCAGTTGGAATATTATTCAGAGCTGATAAAAAGACGCTTCTGTTTCAAATTGTTGATCCCTTTCAAGATTTATGACTTACTTTTATTGTTGTTTTATGCATTGTGATAATGACAACATATAAGTCTTCGGATTGAATAGGCTAAGAGTATGCTCAATTGTTCAATGATATGGACTAGAATTTTGCTTGGTTTCCCATTGTGCATGCAGTTTCATTTTCATATCGAGCTTTTCATATACGGTTATGACCAATTTCTGTCATTAAATATTGTGAACATGATTTCTAGTGTATTCTTAACATGCAGGTCAGGCAAACTTTTTGGAGTATTTTTATGGTATCACCACACAAATGAGTGGAAAATTCCAACAATGAACTTTTTTAGTGAAGATTTCAAAAGGAAGTGGTGGCATATTTTATAATTGAGTAAACGTGTAAGTTTCCAAAGAAAAAGTGGCATTTTCAACCATTGAGCCAAAGTGGAAATTTCCAAAGAAGGAGTGGTGATTTCCACCACTGAGCCAAGATGGAAAATTCCAAAGAATGAGTGACTTTCTCCACCACTGGGCAAGGATGGAAATGTCCAAAGAATTAGGGGCTGTCTCCACCATTAGGCATAGATGGCAATTTCCAAAGAATTAGTGACTTTCTCCACCACTGGGTAGAGATGGAAATTTCCAAATGATTAGTGGCTTTCTCCATCATCAATCCAAGATGGAAAATTCCAAAGAATTAGTGGCTTTCTCCACCACTGGGCAAAGATGGAAATGTCCAAAGAATTAGTGGCTGTCTCCACCATTAGGCATAGATGGCAATTTCCAAAGAATTAGTGACTTTCTCCACCACTGGGCAGAGATGGAAATTTCCAAATGATTAGTGGCTTTCTCCATCATCAATCCAAGATGGAAAATTCCATAGAATTAGTGGCTTTCTCCACCATTGGGCAAAGATGGAAATTTCCAAGGAGGTGCGGAATTTTCCACCTTTCAGATACGGTGGAGATTTCCCAGTTATGATGGAATTTGCCACCAAAAGTCAAGGGTGGAACTGGACCACCCTTGTCTAAAGGTGGAAATATTTCCACCCTAGGGTGTTGTTTGTGGACCACCAACTTTAGTGGAAATTTCTACGATTTTTTTTAACAGTGTGGATGATTAGAGACTGAAAGAAAGACTGATATATAGACACATGCAGAGGCATGAGACAGAAGACAAACAGACCAGACAGAAAGACAAAGAGACAGACAGAAAGACAAAAAGACCAGACAGAAAGACAAAAAGACAGACAGACAGACAAAAATACAAGCAGAAGGACAAACAGACACACAGAAAGACAAACATACCAACACAAAGACACACAGACAAACGGACATATAGACAGACAGACATAAGATCACAGCAGCAATAATTGCATAGATCGATAATATTCAGTATGGTTTTAGGCGAACTGACTATTCTACAGCGATCATTCTTCTATTTATCCAACCATTCATCCATCCATTCACCCACCCATCAATCCGTCTATCCATGCATCCATGCATTTCATCTATCCACCCGTTCACCCATCCATCCACCATCCATCAATCCGTCCATCCATCAATCCATCCACCATCTATCCATCCATTTATCCACCATCCATCAATCCATCCACCATCTATCCATCCACCATCCATCAATCCATCCACCATCTATCCATCCATCCATCCACCCACCCACCCATCCATCCTTCGATATCCAGGGTCGCACAAGAGTATATGAATATATAGCTCCACACACCGAGTTCTTATCCATATCAGCCATGATGCTGCATAATATATATATATATATATATATAATTACATGTATATAGATCTATTATGTGCATATATATATATATATTATATAGGCCTGTGGACGCCATGCAGGGAACATCATTATCTACTCAAGGCGCTGTCGTTCTAGGTCTTCGTCGGTGCTTAATACGCCTAGGCCACCATCCTCTCCCCAACCCCATCCCCCATCTCCCATCCTCCCCCCCCAATCTCCTATCTCCCATCCCCATCCCCACCCCATCTCACTCCATCCCCTCCTCCTCCTCATCATCGCCAACGCCAGTCGCTGAAGCATAGCTCACCAAGGGCAACCACACCACAGCAGCGTCGCCCATAGCACGCACCTGCAGATGATGACGCGCGTGTATCTGTACGTATACATGTATATATAGGCTGCATGTACATGTATTATAAGTCTGAGCATACGTCTATTTATAGGCCTATGGCTACTCTGGCTGTCTGGAGACAAGCTCAAAAATTGTGCACTTTTGTCGACTGCGGTAGACAAAGGACTGTCTCTCCTGTCACAAAGGACAATTAGGTTCAGTAGCCTCTTATGCCTATATCGTGCTGAAATTTCGATTCAGTGCTGCTGTTGAGCATACAAATGTATGTATATAAAACTATATATATATATATGTATGCGCCATTAAATATCTTCATATATATGCATAAAGGTGGTTGCATTGGAAATCAATGCAGTTATAGCCCGCAAAGGTGCATTCTTCAGAATGGACACATAAAGATACACAAGAAGTGCCAGTGTAAGAATTGTGGAAAAATAACGGGGGGGGGGGGGGGTTGGACAATGATCCACTCGGAATTAGGGTGTGAAAAACAATACATACTTTAACATGGGGCTCTAAAAAGACTGGGGGGTTGGAACCCCCAGCCCCTGATATTCTCACCCTGAGAGGTGCGCTTAATGCATGGCATCTGTATATGTTTTCTGCTTATGCGTATTTATGCAAAACCAGATTCAATAATGGTAAGCCTATAATTGCCCTGGAATTAAGACATTTCCAGGAGGTTACATGCAGAAATTGCAGAATTATCCATTAGTAATTACTACAATAAATAATTTAGTGTGGATTTGTCAGGATATTTTCTTTCGTGAGAGTTACTTACTTACTTGCAAAAATTGCAGAATTATCCATTACAATAAATATTTTATTAGAGTTTGTATACAGCATATACAGGGTGGGCCTTAAAAAAGTAACCCCCTACGGTTTTTAGCCCATATCTTGGCCAAACATAAGAATTTTTAAATGAAACTTTGCAGTCTTAAAGGCAATTCATATTTACGTACAATGGTCAAATTTCAATAAAATATTTCAAAAATTAAAATTACACAAATTATATCACTTTTAGTGAGGCCACCCACCGTTTTTTGATGATTCAAAAACGAAACGCAACAAAAACTAGGTTTTTTGTCAATATCTTGGCCAGAAGTAAGAATTATTTCGAAATGAAATTTTTCAGGCTTAAGGCCAATTCATATTTACACACGATGGCCAAATGTCAACAAACTATTTCGAAGGGAACAATAGTTATGCCACTTTTAGTGAGGCCACCCACCGTTTTTGACGATTCAATAACGAAACGCAACAAAAAGTAACAAAAACGTGATTTTGTTAAGTCTCATCTCAAATAACTGTTCTCAAATGTACTTGGTAGTGCTTCACTACTTGTGTTCAATATGCCCACCACCAGTGCCAACACTTCTTTTTAGTCTCTTTGCAAAGTTCTTGGTGGACCTGTTGATTAATCTGACAGATTCCTTATTTACCAATTTGATTGTCATCTTGCTAAGTGACTTCTCAGTGACGTGCAGCTACGCTGGTACCATGTTTCTTTTTAGATAGTAATAATAATGATCATCTGACAATATCAAGGCTATTTGATAACAATTATTTGAGGTGAGACTTAATAAATTGTGTTTTTGCTACTTTTTGTTGCGTTACCCTTCTAAATCGTCAAAAAACGGTGGAGGCCTCACTGCATGTGGTATAACTTTTGTTCTGTTTTAAATATTTTGATGAAATCTGGCCAACATGTGCAGATATGAATTGCCTTTAAGCCTGTAAAATTTCATTTCGCTATTCTTACTTTTGACCAAGATATTGGCCAGAATAATTAAACTGGTTTTTAAAATTCTTTTTGTTGCGTCGCGTTTTTGAATCGTCAAAAAACGGTGGGTGGCCTCACTAGAAGTTATAAAACTTTTGTTCTGCTTGAAATATTTTGATGAAATCTGGCCATCATGTGTAAATATGAATTGTCTTTAAGCCTGTAAAATTTCATTTTGAAATTCTTACTTCTGGCCAAGATATGGGCAAAAAACCGTAGGGGGTTACTTTTCTATGGCCCACCCTGTATATGTTCATGACTATAATTTAGTGTGGATTTGTCAGGATATTTTCTTTCGTGAGAGTTACTTACTTAGCCTACTTGCTTGCTTACTGACTTTATGACTTTATGACTGGTTCGAGGGGGCTGCAGGAAAACAGGAAAAAGAAAGGAGAGTTGCGATGTGGAAGTGGATATATTAAAATGATACACAACGAGAAGAGTGAAAAATTTTGTTCAAAATTCGACGTTTGTTTGATTTCTGAACTTGCAAGACAACTTTCCATTCGTGAAAATATTATTTGTGTGGATCAAACTGCAGTGGTGGTAGGCTAATTCTGAATGTAGCCGAGCACTAGTCAGTGGCGGATACAGAGCTGTTCGAAGGGGGGCCCAAAATCTTTGGTCCTGGGACAGGCAGGGAAAAATTTCGTCATTGGTGGTCAAAAAAGTTGATGATTTTTTTGTCGTCCGGCCGAAAACCGAATCGGGGTGTGGGCCACGTCCCATGCTATTTTTCAAGGGGGAGGGGGCAATATGCCATGGCACCCCTATTATACCTATTGCTAATTTGAAACCAAATGGGGGGCCACGTCTCATGCAATTTTTAAATTGGGGCCATGGCCGGATTGGGGCCCTTGGATCCGCACATGGCGAGAACCAATGTATCAAATGAAAGCACATACGTATGTATACAACAATACGTGTGCATACGTATACATAGATCTGCAATTATGTATACGTGCGTTCATGCTGAGTTCTTTGTAGGCTATATACACTGCGGTCGAAGGTTCCCAACTATAATATTGCTGCCCTGAAGGCACTGATAGTCAACAACAGCAAGGGTCAAGACGTCTCAATCCTTACATAAAACGCGATAGCCATGGAGGCTAATATATCTGTCGGCCGGTCGGTCCGCCTTTCTCTTTCATTTTCTGCTTTCGTTTGTCTCTCTCCTTCACTCTCCTTCGTTGTATACTCTCTCGATTTCTTCTATCGCCTTCTCTGTTCTCTGCTCTCCGCTTCTCTGATCTCGTTGAGCCAGAGATAACGCGGCTATAAATGCAATGCATGCAGCACCAGCATGCAAGAGCGAGGCTCTTGACCTTTCGGCTTGGTAAGCTTATATGAGATCGAGGCCTTGAAGAAAGTGCCAATAATTACCAGATTTGTTTTCTGACGACGGCTTCCATTACAATCTAATCACCAGATGCACACTGTCTAACCCTAACCCAAACCCTAACCCTAACCCGAACCCTAATCTTAATCCTAACCCTAACCCTAACCCTAACACTAACCCTAACCCTAACCCTAACCCTAACCCTAACCCTAACCCTAACCCTACCCTAATCCTAACCCTAACCCTAACCCTAACCCTTACCCTAATCCTAACCCTAATCCTAAACCTAAACCTTACCCTAACCCTAACCCTAACCCTAACCCTAACCCTAACCCTAACCCGAACCCGAACCCTAATCCATATCCTAACCCTAACCTATCCCTAACCCTAACCCTAACCCTAACACTAACCCTAACCCTAACCTTAGCCCTAACCCTAACCCTACCCTAACCCTAACCCTAACCCTAAACCTAATCCTAATCCTAACCCTAACTCTAACCCTAACCCTAACCCTAACCCAAACCCTAATCCAAATCCTAACCCTAACCCTAACCTATCCCTAACCCTAACCCTAACACTAACCCTAACCCTAACCCTAACCCTAACCCTAACCCTAACCCTAACCCTAACACTAACCCTAACACTAACCCTAACCCTAACCCTAACCCTAACCCTAGCCCTAACCCTAACTCTAACCCTAACCTAACCATAACCCTAACCATAACCCTAACCATAACCCTAATCCTAACCCTAACTTTAACCCTAACCCTAACTTTAACCCTAACTTTAACCCTAACCCTAACTTTAACCCTAACCTAACCCTAACCCTAACCCTAACCCTGGCTCTAACCCTAACTCTAACCCTAACCCTAACCCTAACCCTAACCTGACCTGTGATTTCCAGATGTTCAGTTAAGCCAAAGACACTGCAAAGACGAGGCCCTAGTCATGCGCACTTAATTAATCCAACGCATGTGATATACGGTTCCTTCGTCTTGCAAAATGATTGTGCATGCCATGAAAATCGTTCGGGTTAATAAATTAAAGGTATTTTCGTAGTTTTAAATCATAAACTTACAGGTTTATACCGTCTCTATATTAGTATCACAATTTACCTGAGTTCTCTTGACTTCAATCATGGAGAGCGAAACCAAAATAGGCCGAGAAAACATGGCATGCATGGTTTAAGAAGCTCAGTGCGTCCAAGCCGAACATTTTGCCAGATAAGAACAGTCCTTTCGGAAAGGTTTTTGGTGGTTAAACTTTATTACGATCGTTTTTCTAAGAGTCACTATAATAGGGCCGTATATATAGGCCTATCGATTATGAAACAGAACAGATGATTTGAAAAATTTCCCTCTATTTGCGTCTTGCAATATTTTATTGTAGGATATTTGATCCTTTCAAATTTAATTAGCTAAAAATTGCAGCTATAATTTCCAATTGCGCATGTCTGAAGCTTATAGACGAGATTTAGGCCTATCAAAGTTTTGAGTTGCAAATGCAAAGTGAGAAATATAGGTCAACTTTAGAGTTAATCTAAGCTAATTAGTAGGCCTAACGTGATGCTTCGTCTTTAAATTAGTTAAATTCCTTAGGTTACTAAATTACCATCATGGGCGCCCGCAGAACTTTTTGCAGGAGGGGGAAAAACAGTAACACACCATGGTTACGTTTTACGGTTTTAACGTGAGATGGAAAATTCAAAGCACATTATTAAGAACACGAGTATGTTTTCACAGAGTTTCTAAATGTAAATTTTTCAGTTTACTTTGTATGTATCGTTAGTTACATTTGCGCTTTAGTGCGAAGAAATTAGCCAAAAACCAAAAAGTAATAGTCAAAAATTAGGAAAGTCAATTTTCTAGGGGCAAGTGCCCCTATTGCCCCTGTGTGCGGGCGCCCATGCTTACCATAAAACCTTAAAATATTTCAAGAAACATTAAGTTTTAACGCGGTTTTTGATCAACAACAAAAAACAACGACTTTCGCACATAATATGGTAAAAAAGTCTCTTTTGGGTCGTTTGGATCTACTCGAACATGTAGCATAATATAGCGCTAAGTAGCGCACAGGCAAAAGAGCAGCCATGGAGAAGCCCCATACGACACACTGTCTTCCCGTTGGACATTGGCCAAGCAAAGGCAGATGCCCATAGGGCGTTTTAGGGACCAGCCATCTGGTCGCCTGCATATCTACGGAAGGCAGGAGGAGGAGGAGGTGGCTATTCCACCTGATTGCACACGAACACCAGTGGAGCGCCAGCCAAGAGGCTGTTCACGTCCACCTGGACTACAAAAGGGACGCCACGTGATAGGCTATATATACGCAGCGGATGGCTTCAAGAGGAGGATGCACGGAGGCGCTTGGATGGCTTCCGAGACAAAGCACCGGAGGCGAGACGAATAATTGGCACAGCAGCAGCATTCTATATTATATAGATGCAACATGTAGATCTATAATACTGCTGCAGTGCATGCATGGGGTGCGATGCCTTCTCTGCACGCGCACATGCGGAAATGCCATGCTCGCTGCATGGGGAATTGAATTGTAAAATCACATTGGAATCACTTTGGAGGCTTCACCGTTGTATCTCTTTCTGCATTTTGTGTGTTCAGTTGCAGGTTTATTTCTAAATAACTACATGATGCGAGACCAGTGTTTGGACACTGCAGCTTGTGACCAATAATTTTTTATTATATAACACTCGACTTGCAGAGGAGAGTACAATATTCAAATCCGAACCTCCTCTGCGGTGCAAATTCAGTCCCCCGCTTGATTGCAATTTCTTCGCTCCTCGAAATCATATTAATTTTGGGCTACAGACTGTAACAGACACGCACTGAGCGTGCATGCGAAGTTGCAAGGTAATAGGCCTACTATTAGACCTATACCAGCAAAAACAATTTTAAAAATCACACCTGCTCACAACGCATGCATACATGACCATTGCTTATACTGCATGTTCACGTATACATGTATACATGTATTTTCTTACACACACGATATCAAATCAATATTACGTTACTCGGAATATCCTGACTGCAGCGGCCGAGTTTTTGGTCAGAAACGGACTCGATATGCCACGAAAACGAAACACGATGGCTTCTTTCATAATTGGATAGAAATGAGGGAATGTCGCCACGAAATGCTGCAGGTAGCCTATATAATATAAAATAGATCTATGTCCATAGGAACAGTTGCACAGATGCAGCTATAGATGCAGGGTTAACTTTTACATAACATTGTAGCTGCAGTACTTCTCTTATATGCAAAATCTACCCTCAGCCAGTTCGTGACTAAAATTGCACCGTTATGGATGATTAAGTTCCTTTGAGAAAATTCCTGACATTAATTACTTCTTAACTTCTTAAGCGCTGCACGCATGGGGCTTTTTTTTATTGTTGTTGTCGCTACCGGGACGATGACGATGATGACGACGACGACGATGATGATGATGATGATGATGATGATTATGATCATGCCAATGATCACGCCAATTCATATATTTGCCTCATATTATGTGCTGGCTTAAATTAAATGAAGGAAACGAAAGGCTCCCGAAACCTGAAGGCACGGGCGGATACAGAAACTTTTAACGTGGAGGAGGGGCCAAAACATTCTAGGCCTTGGGTCTGGAGAAAAATATTTCGTGTCCGCCCAAAAAGTTGATGATTGTTTTTAGTCATCTGCCAAAATTTTCGGGAAAATCATACCATTTCATCCGCCAAAAAGTTGATGACCTTTTTTTTCCTCAGGTTTTAACTTCTGAAAAAACATGCCATTTCCAAATGGGGGGCACAATGCATGGGCATTTCTTAATATAGGGGGGGGGCCAAAATGTGCAATACATGGTTCCACAGCATGTTCAATCCAAATGGGAAGTGCCACGATACATGGGCATTCCTAAATGGGGGAGGAGCGATGGCCGGATAAGCACCCGCTGGATCCGCCCCTCCCTGAAGGTATAGTCATAAGTCTCATAACACCATGCATGGATGAGAAATCAACCGCGTGTGACATGGAAGACAGTCATCATCTTCTTTTCTTATTATAAGGTTGAAAAACAAAATAATTTGCTGCACGAGGAATTACCGCGATCTGAATTCGGAATTCTTTATATATACACTGAACTCAATGCTTCAGTTTTTATCCATGCAGCAAATAGTTGTCTCCCGTCAGTCGGGCACCAACGTCAGCAGGGAGTCGCATGTATAATTGCATATTTTACGTTCTCTCTATTTATATGGACAACCCCTCAGCACGACATGCACGACGGTGAGCTCGTGAATAAGCAGTGCCCTTAATACTGCATGCTTAATCTGGGTCAGTGGTGTGTATAAGTTTTGCATAACCAAACATTCTTTCGTTTCTTCAACTTCCTACACATGCTCTGTTTTCTTAATTCAGGCTTTTTTGGGGCAACGAAGCATGGATGCAATTAATTCTATTCATTATTCATTAAGCCTATATAGGGTTTCTGTTTAGCTTTGAAAATCAGCATTTTCGTGTATATGGATGACTTTTAGCATTACATTAGTCTTGGTACGATAGCGGCATGAAAAGTGGCGATGACATGGGTGGTTTGGGGTGTTTTAAAACACCAGCTCTGAAAAATATGACCCAAACAATTCATTCAAATCATGCAGTTGAGTTCTCAATCAGGTATCGGAAGGTGGGGGTTGAGCAATATAGTGACCTAGACTCAGTAAAAAACAAATTCTATAGCCACCCCACCTTCTAATGGTTGGCTACGGTCCTCAGCATCATGACTCCTCCCCTCTACCGAAACCACAAGTGACAAATTTAATTGCTGTTGACTTATAAGATCAACGTTACTATTTCATCACTGGCTTGGTTGTTGCAAGTGAATATTTTACTTAATACTCGCATATCGTTCGGGCATATAATACAAATACATATTATATATAATACATATTATATATATATATATATAGCACCCATGCATCCATGGCATATAGATACGTTAGTTATACGTAAACGGCCATTTATTAAGCGCCAGCATCAACACAGACTCTACAGGAGGCGACATCCCGTTGGGACCTAAGATCTTCAGTGGTGCAGTCGTCGGACAAGTAACCCTGGCACTGCGGGTTGATCGCCGCAGCATCGAAGATGAATTGGCAATTTCGGGCGATGGCTCGCCTGGGATTCGAAACCTGACGATATGACTACAGGGGTCGGCATTTGTGGCGAACAATTGGCCGCCATAAGCACGTCTGTGTTGACCAAATAGCCGATGGCCTTAAATCATTGCATTGGCTTCCTGTAGCGACCGGAGCCTCTGGATTAACATTGCGAGTGTTTATAGAGCTATAAGCATTCACGGTTTAATCAGAGGTTCATGCGCAACTGTATTTAGAGAAGAAACGATGCTGCTGCATGGCTGCATGGCTGAGCGCTTCACTGTCTACTGCAGGCATTTATAAAATGTGCGGCATTTTCAACACATTAATGTGTGTTTTATGCGTAAGTATTTATCTGGTGTATGTGTGTGTATGTGTGTTTGTGTGTATGTGTGTATGTATGTATGTATGTATGTATGTATGTATGTATGTATGTATGTATGTATGTGTGTATGTGTGTGTGTATGTATGTATGTATGTATGTATGTATGTATGTATGTATGTATGCATGCATGCATGCATGCATGTATGTATGTATGTATGTATGTATGTATGTATGTATGTATGTATGTATGTATGTATGTATGTATGTATGTATGTATGTATGTATGTATGTATGTATGTATGTATGTATGTATGTATGTATGTATGTATGTATGTATGTATGTATGTATGTATGTATGTATGTATGTATGTATGTATGTATGTATGTATGTATGTATGCATGTATGTGTGTATGTATGTATGCATGCATGTATGCATATGTGTATGCTATACAAAACTATAATGCATCTATTTTCCAAGCCATCTACACTCCCATCCTAGATCTCTTGCAGAGCATGCAATAGCGCTGTGTTCATTTATTCATGCCATTGCAACAAAGTCATGTGCAATTGTAGCCTACATGTTTGCATGCGTACTGTTCATTTCGTTATGTTCTTTTAATTTTGTCGTATAGTTTTGTCGTATAGTTTAGACCAAGGTCAGTGAAGAATTTTTGATTTGTTATCAGGGGATAAATGGAAGAACGTTAGGTCTGGCATGATTGTGGGGGAATGATTATGCTGTTGCATATATGTAGCATTTCCGAGTTGAGAGTTTAAAATGTAGCCACTTACTTTATATTCAGTTCCATTGGGTGAAGTTAAGTTGTCCATGGAATAGTCAATTGAAATGTCCGTTTTCATGACGTAGGTCTAATGCTGAATTTTAAACCTCTGCAAAGGCCTATACGCTGTCGACCGCTTCAACTTTCAACCACATTAGATAACTGCGTTGCATATAAAACATGCGACGATTCATAACAAATTCCATTGATGCATCTTCATTGATCTCTCGAAAGACTTTGATACGGTCAACCATAACATAATTTTATACTGCTGACTAGAAAATTTAAACTCCGAGGAATTATTAAATTACTGCCATTGTATACCATCTGCTTTAATTATTATATATTATTCATGTTAGCTAATAATTCCTGCTATTCGATCTGTTCAATAGAGACCTTGGTCATCAATAACAAGATCTTCTTATGACCCAACGTTCGCGAGCCAGGTCCTGCATGTCGACAGTAATGTTATCGGTGACAGCGACAGAGAAGCAGTCGATGTCATGAACAGCAACCGGTCTTCACATCATGATGAGACGCAATAATTGCACCGTCACGACTTTCTATATTGCCAATCGTTGCAAGTCAATCGTGCAGAAGTACTTCCGACTCTTTGATTCCGACGATAAAAAAATAACTACACGTTATATCAACGCACACGTCTATGATACGCACATGTATAAATATATACATTATTTGGTATATATATATATATATAATGCATGTATGGAGGACTATGGGCGTTGTAGATGTATGGGTGCACAAAAGAGCAGATGGTTGGTGTGTATACGCGGTATAATCGGTCGCCGTTTGCAGTATGAGACGAGGGCAATAATTCATTATATATAGACCGGTCGACGCTGCTGCAATAGGAAAGCATTATAAGCGCACATCAGCATAACATCAGATTAGGTATTCTGAACCACTCGACTGTAAGACCTCTCATTGCTGTATTATCGACGGAGCAATTATTGTAGGCCTGTAAGGTCGACACGTAACATGAAACATGTAATTAGCATCTTTGCGCTCGGTCTTTTAACTACAGTTTATGGAGTATAAATATGCCTCTGCTACAAAACATACCATGCAATTGGAGTCTGATATTGCCTCGTGCATGTCAAGTTCAGAGTTGCACTGAACCATAAACATGTTGACCGGAAGAGAGAAGTCTTTAGTTAGACTTTAGAGCAAAAGGCAATCTCAGAGGAAAGTTGCGAATACGATGGGGCAAGGGCATAGAGCGTATGTATAAACTGCAATGCATTGTAATTATCTACCATATATGCAGTGCAGTGCTCACTGCTCAGTATGAGAATTGCATAAGATGACTGGGAAGTCAAACTATACACTTTGTCTTTACTATTTAAGGTTAGGAGGCTGCCACTGAATCTGCAGGAAAAAGTAAATCATTTCCTTTTATAAAGAAAAAACCTTATGGAAATGAGCTTCGTGTTCATTAATGATAATATAATTATGTCCATCGCTCAAACGAATTCATTCAAGTTTCTTCGAGTCATTTTACACCACAATAGATATCTTGAAGGACCACAAAACAGATATAACAAAAAGCTTTAAAAAGCATGAAAGTTCTACTTAAGGTCAGACGTTGCATGAAAAGCACATAACCTTTTATACAATTAGTTTGTGTAGTTTTTTTGTACGCGCTCTCTTTTTCCATTTCTTTCATGGAGATCTAATTACCCATCGTGTCTTATAGAAATGCGCATTTCACCTGTTCATTCTTCAAAGTCGTGCAATATAGGAATCGTTTGTTTGTGGAAAGTAATCATCGATCCTCTCTCTATCCACTACACATAATTACTTTCACAAATGCACAACTTTAAAAATTTAAACAGTGTTTAACTGTTTATACACTATTTCTTTTCAAATACATCACCCATACAGCATGACTTTTAAATATTGTCATGGCTTTTTAGTATGCAGTTCTACACTACAAGACACTTCTAAGAGGCCTGGTGTTGTACACATGCATATGCCCCATCAGAAAGAAGAAATATGCAACATTCCCCACGGAGAAAAATTCGGCAGATTGACACATGTGAAGAATTGAACTGCGAGGCATTTATGTAGGCCTACTAAAAGAGGTCGTCAGAATTTTAAAAAAAATGCAGAATTTCTAGAATTGCCCATATTTTATCGGAAATTTTGATGAAAGACTAGAAAAGGTCATCATGAGATTTTTTAAAAGTTACATGGTAACATGCATGTTTCTGAGGAGAAAAGTTCGTAGGAAAATTTCCGGTCAAAGGGTGTCGTCTGTGTCTAAGCCATTTTTGGCGCCCATCCCTTACCTCCCTCCCCAACCGAAAGCTGGAGCACTAAACTAAAAAAATGATCTGCGGGCGAATAAGACAGAGAGGAAGAAATCATTTGTGACGGGAGGGATGATTTCCCGTCACATGACCGTTTTGCACCTTTTTATTTATTCATATTCTACAGATATTTTTCTTCAAAATACTTTTTACAGAATGAAAATATCTTATTTCTAACTGAAGTTATACTCATTTGAATCTGCAATTTGCTAAATCATTACAATTGAGAAAATCGAGCTTAAAGTTTCGGAACATTTGTGTCGGGTAAGTCCTTAGTAACCATTAATTTATTCTTCTGCAAATTTGCTGGTCAATGCATGGCTATATCCTGTATCGAATACATCAAACGGCATGAAAATCGAACTACTACTTTCAAAACTGTGATAGAAATACAATCTACTGCTGAATTGAATTAATGAAACTAATGCAAACAACGCATCTAACGCGCAGGCGGACAGATCGACGTTTCATTTTGACCGACCGACGATGTATGAGTCTTAAATAGCCTAACACAATCAAATAATTAACAAGGTCCTTCAAGGTAAGCTCGAATATGGTAGCCTACTATACCCCATTCTTGATTTGATTAAATTTATGCAAACATTGTGACTGATGATACATTTGTTCGCGATTTGTTGACTCGAGTAGGAGGCTTATTAGGCTAATGAGACGCTAGTCAAAGAAATAAGGCTTTGATATCGAAGAGTGAAGGGACCTACGATATAGGCCTAATTGTTCGCGATTTGTTGACTCGACAAGCAGGCATGAATGGAATACGTTGGGTCCGATAAACAGAACTGACTTAAATACGAGACTCTTTCAAATCTTATAAAGAATTCTAATTATGTACTCACTTAGACAATAGACCACATGTTTCTTATCGTCGGCGGAATCTTTATCGCTTCGCTGAATAAGACCCGTGTTCATCGGACAGTCTTATGAATTCATTTTCTATGGTAACTCGACCCGGACCACCTTTGGACTACTCTTACGGACAACCCTTTTGACTTGACGCAGCGCTCGTGAATAAGCTGGTGCTCCACACTTGGCTTTCGAATGGCACTTTAGAAGCTTGGAGATAAGGCTACGATTACGATTAGGGCCTGCCTAGGCTATCACTATTTGAACAGTTTAACAGCTTCAAATTTTCACTTTCTATTAGGCTAATGTAAATTAAGCTTAGTGTGAATAATTTTCATACGAATTCTTTCCGAAACAAACGCAAAAATAACGTTTCTCTCCGAAAGTAACTAAAGAAAATGAGCAACATCAACAAGTTGAGAGACCAAGAATTGCTAGCTCGCATGCGCACGATCTAAGGTCAGTGTCGCGATATGTCTCGTAAGCCAATTAGACTCTAAGAAAACTGGGTCGGAGGCGTGGCTTGAATAATAATCATCCTTGTTGTCAGGCAAGCAATAATGAATGCTTAAAACTTTGACCAAAACCTGCTCATTTAATCGAGTGAAACAGCTTTTATGGACCATTCAGTACCATATTGAAGGGAAAATTTATTATGTGGTAGACACGACTACAAGAAATAGTCCATATGGCGTATAATAGCTCTGTCGTTCGTAGCGAATTTTAACTTTGAAAATAGCTCATGGAGCGATTGATTCAAAGCAAATTTTGACACCACATGCGGTAAAAGTCATTTTTTCAACACTAAGCATTTGAATTCAAAATTTTTAATTGCAGATATTGAAAGTAGACATATTTTTAAATAATAATACACCATAAAACCATTTTTCGTATTTTTGAGGGTTCTCGCCTTTACTCGCCTATATCTCTGTATCTGTGTAGCGAAATGTGACGGGAAATCATCCCGCCCGTCACATTTATCAATGGCCTTTAGGACAGTCGCGCAGATATTCAGAATAATCTTCGATGTGGAACCTTAAGACTAAAGTTTGTGGGGCGCGGTGGTGTAGTGGTGGCGTCGTTGCCTTGGAGCCGGAAGGTTCGAGGTTCGAATCTACCTCGCCACGTAAGGACCTTGGGCAAGTTCTTCACTCACAATTGCTCAGCGCTTCGGCGTGAAACTCCGATGCAGTGTCCGCTCTGCATCGGGAGCGCCTCTGAGTAGTAGAGAACTTGAAGGGGCGCTATAGCAAGTGCACATACAAACAAACAAACAAACAAACAATAAAGTTATTGTGCATGGAAATATCAGCACTGCCATCTAGCGAACGATTCTGAACTATTCTCATTTACCGTCTGTGTGTTTCGACTCTTATTGAACACAAGGAAACGGAGTCGCTGTCAACAATTATTATAATAGGCCTAGTTTGTTTCTATTGTGTTGCATGAGGATAAGCTTATCTCATAGACTCGAATCTTCTGCAATATAAGGGGGAGTGGAAACTTTATCTTAAAACAGTGTGTAATGAATGTGTATACTTCCCCATAGAAGTCCAAATAACAGCATTGTATGAGAATCGTAATTATTCAATCAACACTCTTAGCTAAACGTTTGACTATTAAATTTTCATTTTTCCACTAGCGAATAAAGTGCCTAGTGATTGTTTCTCACTGCAGAGTTGAAATATAATGGGAGAGACAGATTAAGGCATGTTAAACATGTTCGGCTGAACAGGTGGCCCACACTTTAGGGACCCACACATGATGAAGCAATCTTTTTCATCATTGTCTTTTTTAATTTGCTAGTAAAACTAGCAAACTGTCTCTGAACAAATTATTCTAAACTATACTGATTTTAACAAACACAACTCAACACATTTGTGGGAACTTTAATATTGGAATTTTATCAGGCAGTCTCATGTTGAAATCAGGCAGAGATGCTGGTAAGAGTCGTTGCTGTTGTTTAATCTACTTGCATGGTTAAGCACTTAAACCCTTTGTCCTTTTGTTGTGATCTGTGAGACTTGGCTTGCAGATTTTTTTATTGAACAGGGTGAACATATTAATGTGGTCTGGTTTAACGGTAGGTTTGTGCTAAAAACCTTTCTGCTAAAAAAAACCTTTTATTTATCTTCACTGCTGCATAATAGGTTATGACTGCCAAAAGATTTTGGTATCGTCATCGATTTGTGCAGATTTGTACTGATTCAACTTTTACCTCTTAAAGCAGGAGTGTCAAAGAGCTGGCCCGCCGGCCGCCGAAGATTTTTTCTGCCCCGCGGAGCCTACCCTAAAGATTCCAAATTTATTTAAAATGTTGTCAAAATTTAATAAGAAGCAAAAAGTGGACATTGAATCAAGATCTTTTCGCGATATTTGGACTTTTTCTGCATGGGAATTGGCTGACCAAGCTCTGAGCTTCATCTCAGATCACTACAGAATTTTGCTCAGGAGCTTCGACACCCTGCAGGGCCCGCCACTGTCTTGTTAGAAGATGTTCACACTGGCCCGCCGCTAAAAAAGGTTTGACACCCCTGTCTTGAAGTTTTCTTCAGTTCAGAAATATGACTTAGCCTATGCATGTGAAAGACAAAATCAAAACAGAACTAAATATAGGCTAATACTCAGGAATACCGCACTTAATTTACTCTAATGTTTGCTAATTAATTAACTGCAGTCAAGCGATAAACAAGTAGGCTTAAAGTATAAGGTTAAGGTATTAAAGTAAAAAAATAACAAATCTATGAAACTAAGAAAGTGTATACATCAATGTGCTATCGTCATCCAATATATTGGGCTATTATAGACCTATTTCTAGTTTGTAAATTCGAATCGTGTTTTATGCAAGTCTGTAGAGAAAAGGCTTCATTGGTCTTGCAAAAAGTTGCGAAATGCTCGCAGTTGTTCGTGCCGATATCGTAAGCACGATTCTGCAGACCAGGTTCGCCGATCTTACTTTCCGCTCTCTCGATGACAACACTCGGTGTGTTGCAGCTGTCTTCCGCCTCGTAGTCCATGCGGTAGAGATTTCTATCATGAATAAACTTGCTTAGGTTCACCTTATCCTTGCGTATCATTGCACTTTTCTTTGATGCAGACAAACGGCTTGACGATGAGCCACTGGTGAAAGAGGGCGATGAGCCGCGGCCTTCTTCGGAAGACCCACAAAGGTGAATGAGTTCCACCGTTTCGCAATCGATAACTCGCTTAACGATGGCGTGATGATACGCAAGTCTTAAAGTTTCCGTCGGGTAACAGATATGGTCGCCAGGCGTCAGCTCTGTAGCGTTCAGTACCAGCGTCCTTTTCGCCCATAAACCCATTCTCTACAATCAGAGACAGGATATGTGACGTTAACGGTAGCTAGACTACATGCTGTCTTCACTGTTGTAACTTTGAGTCCAATCAACCATCTTAGTTTCCTGACCTCAACGTTTGAGTTAGAACGTGCATGTGAAAATAGACGGTTTCGTAGATCCCAATAATTTGTTAGTTTTCGTACTCATATTCGTAGACTCCATATTATACTATAGGCCCCTACACGCAATTGTAACGTAGGTCTACAGTAACTGTAGACCTATAGCCTACCTGTAAAATATTGTGTCAGTATACCCAGGGAAATGAGAGTTTTAGCAATCGAAACACATAATTTCTGAAATTGAAATCAATAAACCGTAAAAATAAAATGTCAAATCGAATTTTAAAAAACATTGATTGCAACCAGCACTATAAGTAATTTAGACATTGCATCACTTCCAGAGAAAAATTCATACGCTTGTATCATTGTATGATTATTTCCATAGGCCAGTTGATATTATGTAAATAATTATAATTTTATTCACCTTTACCCACGACTTGGCACGCTGGCGAATCGTCACTGCAGCCCCTCCGATTGCGCCTACTGCTGCAGTAACAAGAGACCCCACCACCGGAATGACCACGAGAAACGCCATAGTTGAAGAAGCTAAAACGCAAGACAGAAAAATTATTGATTACAGTTGATATAGGCCTATAGGCCTAATATACATAAAATATATAGTCCATTAGAGCACCAATCGGATTAAGAAGAAGCCAATAACAATTATAGACATTGATTTTACGAACTGTGATTAGGCTACTAGACTGGAAAATAAAACACTGGAGGGAACGACTGCCTTATTCTGAAATCCAAATTGGTTTTGTTTATTTATTATTCATGAGCATGTCGCTTTGCCGATGTGCTGGAAACCAGGTATGAAATAAATTATTCACCACGGTATCAGAGGCCAAAATTACGGGGCGCGGTGGTGTAGTGGTGGCGTCGTTCTGTCAGATTCAATAAAAAGTAAGCTAAACTGTTTTTTTTATATCTCCAATGCCTGATAATTAATCATACTAAAATTTTCCAGATATTTAGAGAATGGAACCAAGAATAGGAATACAAAATGTCATGTACAAAAATTTGAACGGATAGAAAGATATGAATATTTCAACTTCATCTCCAGAAATTAGTTTTCAGCAAGTCTGTTCGTTGCGTTTTTCGATGCTTGATAGTTCCCAATTTTGATCTTCAGTGATCCTGGAGTAAAATTAACGGAGTATAGGCCTATAATCGCAATGTTCTGCTGTCACAGCATCTTCCACCTAATATCGGAAATCTATAGCCTCAGAAGGCTGTTTTCTTTTTCAACAGAACAGCGCCAGCCCACAAAGCCAAGCAAACCATCGAAATTCTGACAAGAGAGACGCCAGACTTCGTTTCTCCCACATTATGGCCTCCGAACAGCTCAGATTTGAATCCCGTCGACTATTAAGTGTGGAACGTGACGGAAGACTTATTCTACCAGACAGAAATCCATGATATAAGCGATCTGAAGCAACGCTTGTTGGAAGTATAGGAAGGCCTGGACCAGAAGATAATCGACGATGCCGTTGCCCAATGCATTGCGCCAGAGCCTCCCGGTTTGCATGCAAGCAGGAGGAGGACATTTTGAGCATGTTATTTAATTAAATAATCAAACCATACTGTTGGGGTCATATTGTTAGTTCAATTCTGTACATATCTGGAAAATTTTAGAATGATTAATCATCAGGCATTAGAGATAACAAAAAAACATGTTATTGAATCTAACAGAAAATTGCTTGTAAACTGCAATTTCGGCATATGAAGTTTAAATATTCATATCTTTTTATCCGTTCCACTTTATCTCATGATATTTTGGGATCATATTCTAGGTCTAATTCTCTAAATATTTGGAAATTTTAGCATGATATGTTATCTTGCATTAGAGATATATGAAAAACAGTTTGGCTTAGTTTTCTTTTTTGAATCACGGTGTACACTAATTAACTACAAATAAGCCGTTTAATAACATTTTTTCAAACTTTACAACAGGTAGATCTTATTATAAGCTTAGAAGTAAAATGAATATGTACATTGCAACATTGATGCAACGCCTACCTTCGGTTGACTGGATAGTCTATTGCAAGGAAGACAATCTATAATAGCGTTGGCGACGAACTGCGACTGAAATCTGCCTGCATACCACTAAAAACTGAGCTTATTTATAGGCCTCAGTTTCTTGAAGGAGACACAATAATTCATAAGGCATAAAATTATCATTTTCATGTTGCGCAATATAACTTTACCAGTGGTTTTGATGATTATGTTTATCTCGGTGTTGAAAATGCTGACTTTCCTTTATTTGAATCTGCTGACGCAGACTCTCAAAGTTGTCATGGCACAGTGAATTGTCACAGTCATCATATTTTTCCAAAAATTAATAAGGTTTCCTTGAAATATCTTTAAGGAAATCGTTCAACCACGTGGAGTCGGATCTGTTTAAGAGTACCTCTAGAGTCTAGACAATAAAATCTTCAGGGTCATCACATGACAAGTTATAAATTGGCTAATGGTTGCACAACTAAAAATAGCACGTGATGAGATAACATCTGACAACTGGCACTCCCACCTACCTTTGACCAATAAATTGTACCTTTATGCACCCCTCCCCCGCAGATGGACAAGCAGATGGACAATCTGCAACAACAATAATATTCAACCAATAATCAACAACATCGAGGATGTCAGAGACCATGCTGCCATAAGACGTCGTTAAACTTCTTCACCCTCAGCGCGACTGTTGCTGTCTTTAACCGAACCACAATGACGCACTCTCATGATAGTCTCTCGTGCATTCTATGTTCACAAATGAAAATGAAACAGTAGGCCTACAGTAACTGTGCTCTACACATAGGCCTAATAATGATTATTTCCGCCTTGACCGCGTAACCTCGAGGATAAATCTGAACGTCTCACGGTGTACGTCGGTGTAGGGTTAATAATATAATATAAGTAGTGGTCAAAGTGGTTTGGGTGAGCTTGCAGTGGGAACGCTGAATATGTGAGCAGTGGGAACGCTGAATGTGTGAACAATGGGAATGCTGAATGTGTGAGGAGTGGGAACGCTGAATGTGTGAGGAGTGGGAACGCTGAATGTGTGAACAATGGGAACGCTGAATATGTGAGCAGTGGGAACGCTGAATGTGTGAAGAGTGGGAACGCTGAATGGGTGAGCAATGGGAATGCTGAATGTGTGAGCAGTGGGAACGCTGAGTGTGTGAGCAGTGGGAACGCTGAATGTGTGAACAATGGGAATGCTGAATGTGTGAACAAAGGGAACGCTGAATGTGTGAGCAGTGGGAACGCTGAATGTGTGAGCAGTGGGAACGCTGAACGTGTGAACAATGGGAATGCTGAATGTGTGAGCAATGGGAACGCTGATGAAGAGCTTTATTGGAAAGCACGTGTTTCCAGGTTTCCATCATGATGAGCAGGGCCGGAATAAAAAATGTGGAGCCCTGTTCGGAAATTGTGCGGGGATCTTCGGCCAAAAAATCTTATGACGTTTTAGTCGTTTGGCCGAAATCTCTGCAGAATATACCGGCTTTTCTCTGCCAAAATGGCTCATGACATTTTATTTAGTCGTTTGGTCGAATTTTTTTCAGAATGTACCATTTCTTTTAATTTGGGGCATGTGTGGGCCCACTAAAGTGTGGGGCCCTGTTCGGCCGAACATGTTGAACTTCTCTTAATCCGGCCCTGATGATGAGCAGTGGGAACACAAGCCAAGAATTTTGAGAGCAGTGGTCCGTTCCCACGCGTTCCCATGCACCCACTTAAAACCCTGCCTATACATGTAAGTTAGTCTGACGAGAAGGAGCATGTAGAAAACGCACTCAGAAACGAAAATCGATAGAATGCGTGCATGGGTCGTAGCCTAGCCTATATAAATATGCAAGGCTGCAATGCTGCATGGTATCCAGTCAACCAATAATTGATGACCAGGATTAGGCTACGTCTGTATAATTATTGACTTGAAAAGGAGACGTTTCCCATCACGCTTCGAATACTTAATTCCCAATCAAATTTAAGTCTGTTTTTCTCGTTCTATTCACATCATTAACTTATAAACGACTTTTCCCCCTCTCCAATATGTTCCCTGCAATAAGAACTGCATGCGGTTCTGCTCTTTGACCTTCCCATATGCCATGTCAAATTCAGAAACGAAAATCACTTGAATCCATTAATAATGAACAAACGAATTGGAATGATGACGACCAGAGTTCAGCTACTGACAGATTGTGGGAAGAAACAGAGAGAGAAAATTTCGTAAACACTGCTATCTGATAGATGAGGAGAAAATGTGAAGCCACAGCATTGTATTCTGTTGCTATGAAATATATAACGGTTAGTTTATAGTCATTCAGTCATAAATATCAAATAATGAAAGCAGGGTGAGAATTGCCGGGGGTTTGGGGGTGTGTGTTTCAACCCCCTCAGTCTTTCTTAGAGCCCCATGTTAAAGTCTGTTTTTCCCACCCCGATTCCAAGTGGATAATGGTCCAACCCCCCCCCCAGTTATTTTTCCACAATTCTTACACTGAATGGAAGACTATGTAATACTACTGTCTTCCTTCTGTCTTGAAGCCACCGGTCGACTATTTCATATCTCCATTACACATTTAGACCTACATTTATATAGACTACATTATTTGCTTGACATATAGGCCTATAGATATACGATTCACCAAACTAAATTCATGAATCAATAGTTGAACGGCTGCAATGGTCAATAGCGTCTCGAGCGAACCACAGCTGCTGAACCACGTCTAGGCCTACAAGCACAGGCTTGTAAATTTACGTTGTTACACTGAAACTAAAACCTGTGGAAAATCCACATAGAGGTGCTTTTCTAGCATCTTGGTATTAGGGGAAGGTTGTCAAAGATGGTCTATGTAAGGATAACCGTCCGTTTTCGCCACATATTATTATAGGGCCTACATTACCGTCGTTATATAGATTGGGTACGAATACAAAAGTGGCTATAAGAATTTTGTTCTAAATAATTTGGATGAAAGAAATATTAAAAATTAAAAATCGCATAACTGGTCCATCTTAAGAACCTGAGCGCCGAAATGGACCATGAAGTATAATTTTATGTACTGTTAAAGGCGGACAAACAGTCTTAATTCATCAACCATTTATTCTAAACCGAACTTGCAACACGTATTCTGCCATTTTTCAGTAAATTGAGAAAAGAAAAAATATTAAATTTCATTTTATTAATTTTTTAATCTCATAAATACTTATTTAAAAAATATAGACAAACAATGTTGTAAAGTTTTTCACAGTTGAACACTGTCCGTATAACTGTCCTTGATCAATTATGCTAGCCTAGTAACACGTAATAGCAGTTAATTGCATTAGTAGCCTAATAATGAGCATCAATTATGTCCGGACAGTTTTCATGCACCCAGTTCTTGCATCTTTTTTTTCAATATCTGATTCTTGTTTATTGCGTAGGCCTATTGGCCTAATTTTCCAGTTGCAACCTCCAATCTTCCAAGCTTTCCACAGCAGACTCGACACTGCATAAAATTCTTTTGGCCTTAATTTTGGTAAAATTATTGTAATTGCTTTTTCAGTTTATTCTTGTTGTCAATATCTGATTCTTGTGTATTGCGTATGCCTATTGGACTAATTTCCAGTTGTATTTTGACTTTTAAGAAGAGGCCACGATTTGATTTCTGTAGTAGCTCGACATACCTGTGAAGAAACACAGCATAGGAGTAGGACCATTTGAGATGCTCATGAGTTACTAATGTCTTGTGTGAAATTGTGAGTTAGCATGTCTGAAGAAAACCAAAAAATCAAGCCATCTTGCAATCTTCTAGGTACAAAAGGTTGTTGCTATTGCCTAATATGAACTACACATGAGTCATCTTGGCAACTTGCACCCATGGACCCACTTCCATCTCATGCTACATTTAAAACAGTTGTGATATTGGATTTTCTTATATAGTATATATCCTGTACAAAATTGAAAAACTTAATTTCTAAACAAATTTCAAACTATCCTGCAGGTTCTGTCTAGATTTTGTATTTGTTTTTATCCCAAGCTGTTATTAGATCTTACAGTGCAAATTAACGTTTTGTCTGTTTTTACGAACGTTTTTCTGTGTAGCGGACGTCTAATTAATTAATTCAAACCATCTTGTGACCTGTTCGATACGACAACATCAAGTGACGATCCAGTTTCAATACTTGTGGATGATCACAGAGTGGTCCATCTTAGGCACTGACTCATCTTTAACAACCTTCCCCTACTGCAAGGCACCCAGCGACTGTTCACAATATAAAGGGCGTTGAATACGTTGAGGCATGCACGCTAAAAAGACAGGCGATCTATAGCTTATAGTCGGCATTTCGCCATTCGATCGTCCAACACAATTATCAGACACGCAATTTCAGGTGAGAATATTTCTTCTGCAGACGCGAGCTAGAGAATAAACAGTAAGCATCACATAGTTTACCATAATAGGCTACTAGACAGCAAAGAGTATTGCAAATTTATCAATGACTAAAACATCAGTTTACAGATGCTCTTAGAAGGTTCAGTAAGATGTATGTATGCATGAAGCAACCGGCCTATGCTATTTGCTTCGTAATAAATTTATATATTTAAAAAATTTATTTTACGATGGCAGGCAGGCGGAATGTTCCACAGCGTGTCAGCTTATGCCACCTGACTGCGGCATACACGCCTACAGCCCTACACCATTGCATTCTCAATTTCTCAGAGAGTTAAAGAAAAAACACAATTAAATAAGACTAATAAAAACAGCAGTTTTGATAGGCTCCTAGAAGCTGTTTGGACTACTCTAACTGACAAACCTTTTGACTTAACGCAGCGCTCGTGAATAAGCTGGTGCCCCGCGCTTGACTTTCTAGAGGCGTTTCAGAAGTCTGAAGATTGAGATTTGATTCGATTTGATTGCGATTACGATTATGTGCTTGCATTCATTAGAGCTGGGTTAGAAAAAGTAGTCAATTTACAGAAATTTTGCTCCGATTTATATTTGCTGATTTTGCGTACCGGAAGTCAGTTAGGGCCTTAGCTAAATTAGGTAGGCCTTTATACATAAATAATATAAATTGACTTTAAGCAATGCCCAAGATGAATAGGCCTAATAATGAACGGGAAAATAGTTTGCATGCGACTAAGTTATATATAAAAATATTGCTTCTATGAATTGGCTTCATGTGTATCCGAATAACTATATCCTAATGACTATAATTATTGCATGCTATATTCAGTTTAGGTGCTAAGGATTTCAACCACATCATGCCAATGATAGCCGTACCCAAAACAAATGCACGTTCGGATAATTCCGACGTTGCAACTGCAATGGAGCTTTTGTCGTTGAGGAATGAAGAGCTTTGTTTGACTATGGAAAAAATTAGGCTGGAGGAGTCTGTGGCAGTCACACAACGCCAATGAGAAAGAGAAAGATACCGTGAGGAAAAAGAAAGACACATGATGCAGTTGGAAATGAGCAGATTGGAGAAGGAGAAAAAGGACGAAGCAAGGGAACATGAACTGAAGCCAGAGGTGCTGGAAACTTTGAAACTGAATTTGGAATTGGCCAAGGTTAATGAAAACGCTGAAAAACTGAGACAGGAAAGTCTGACATTGCAAAATGCAGACAATTGTCTCGAAAGACAACACAAGGAGAGAGATAGTTGTCTCGAAAGAGAACACAAGGAGAGAGATAGTCGTCTCGAAAGAGAACAAAGGGAGAAAGACAGTCGTCTCGAAAGAGAACACCGGGAGAAAAGTATTCGTCTCGGAAGAGAACACAGCGATAGGCTCGAAGCTGAAAAATCGAAACGACTCGAGGAAAAAGAGAAGCAGCGTCGCGAAGAGGCAGAACGGGATACCCGCAGCCTCAGGAAAGCTGGTCTGGTGGCAGCTGGAGTTGGAACAGCATCTGGAGCCATAGGCGGTGTCTTGGCAACAACCGCTACCGTCGGGTTAGTTGCAGGGGTGGCAGGAGCTGCAGCAGTACTGGCACCTGTGTCTGGTACAGTTGCCATTCTAACTGGAGCTGGCTATGTTTATAAGAAGGTCACTTCATCCAACAGAGCTTGAACACCGGATGCGGCCGGCACATAACGACACGCGATTTATGCACCGTGAGCTCATTCTAGTACGCTGGATTTCAACTATTAGTTCACCAGTAGAGACTAACCTCGTTGTACTCATATAGCGTAGTTCTAATAGAGACTCATCTCGTTGTTTGGTTATGGCGTAGTTCTGATAGAGACTAATCTCGTTGTGTGGTTATGGCGTAGTTCTAATAGAGACTAATCTCGTTGTTTGGTTATGGCGTAGTTCTAATAGAGACTAATCTCGTTGTTTGGTTATGGCGTAGTTCTAATAGAGACTAATCTCGTTGTTTGGTTATGGCGAATATTTCTAATAGAGACTAATCACGTTGTTTGGTTATGGCGAATATTTCTAATAGAGACTAATCTCGTTGTTTGGTTATGGCGAATATTTGTAATAGAGACTAATCTCGTTGTTTGGTTATGGCGTAGTTCTAATAGAGACTAATCTCGTTGTTTGGTTATGGCGTAGTTCTAATAGAGACTAATCTCGTTGTTTGGTTATGGCGAATATTTGTAATAGAGACTAATCTCGTTGTTTGGTTATGGCGTAGTTCTAATAGAGACTAATCTCGTTGTTTGGTTATGGCGAATATTTGTAATAGAGACTAATCTCGTTGTTTGGTTATGGCGAATATTTCTACTAGAGACTAATCTCGTTGTTTGGTTATGGCGTAGTTCTAATAGAGACTAATCTCGTTGTTTGGTTATGGCGTAGTTCTAATAGAGACTAATCTCGTTGTTTGGTTATGGCGAATATTTGTAATAGAGACTAATCTCGTTGTTTGGTTATGGCGTAGTTCTAATAGAGACTAATCTCGTTGTTTGGTTATGGCGTAGTTCTAATAGAGACTAATCTCGTTGTTTGGTTATGGCGAATATTTGTAATAGAGACTAATCTCGTTGTTTGGTTATGGCGAATATTTCTACTAGAGACTAATCTCGTTGTTTGGTTATGGCGTAGTTCTAATAGAGACTAATCTCGTTGTTTGGTTATGGCGAATATTTGTAATAGAGACTAATCTCGTTGTTTGGTTATGGCGAATATTTCTACTAGAGACTAATCTCGTTGTTTGGTTATGGCGTAGTTCTAATAGAGACTAATCTCGTTGTTTGGTTATGGCGTAGTTCTAATAGAGACTAATCTCGTTGTTTGGTTAAGGCGAATATTTGTAATAGAGACTAATCTCGTTGTTTGGTTATGGCGAATATTTCTAATAGAGACTAATCTCGTTGTTTGGTTATGGCGTAGTTCTAATAGAGACTAATCTCGTTGTTTGGTTATGGCGTAGTTCTAATAGAGACTAATCTCGTTGTTTGGTTATGGCGAATATTTGTAATAGAGACTAATCTCGTTGTTTGGTTATGGCGAATATTTCTACTAGAGACTAACCTCGTTGTAGGCCTACTCTTATAGCGTAGTTCTAATAGAGACTACACTTGTGATCTCGTTGTTCTGTTACAGCGTATACAGTTCTAAAATTGTTGCGTGGTTCGAGTAGCCTATCTGCTCATACTCTATGAAATACGATTGATCATTTAGCTACCGCACGAAACAATAATAATTATCAAGACCAATGTGGACTTGCAAGGAATGCAAAAGCGCAATTGCTTTTGTTGATAGGAACGTTCTACTGTTGAGCAAAATGCAAATAACGTCTCTCTTTCTCCGCGCATTTCTTGATCTCTGTAAAGACATTATGTGTCAGTCTTCAGATAATTTAACGTTCGAATAATAAACGCATAGATTTTGTGGTATGGGTCTTAATTGCACATTTAAATAGATCTCTGATAGGCTACTAAACATATGAAAAGCATCTCAAATAGGTAAGCTTATACATTGGATTGAAAATTTTACAGCAGCACATCGGTCGATTCTAAAATAGGCTTGACCCACTTCAAGAAATGAAGAATCAACTCATTGCTGATACTTTTAGGATTTCAGTCGGTGCACTTAAATTTCTACCAAACTGCCGCGGAACCCCTGGTCGACACCCGCGGAACCCTGGTTGAAAATCACTGCAGCAGACAATAGCGCAGGCTGTTGTGTTCCTTCTGCCATAAAGCAATCGGCCTACTTTTGCATATCCCCATTACGCTTTTATACATTATTTATTTCACATCATGATAATTAAATTAGACCAAATTTAATCTATGAATCAGTCAGTGGCGGATCCAGAACTGTTCCAAGGGAGATCTTGGGAAGGGGGAAAAACTTTCGTTGTCGGTTGCCCAAAAAGTGGAAGACCTTTTTTAGTCATCGGTCTTTGGCTGAGGAAAAAAGTACTTTTCATCCGCCAAAAAAGTCGATGACCTTTTTTTAGTCCTCCACTTGAAAACCAAATGGGGGCCACGTCCCATGCTATTTTCTGAATAAAGGGGGGGGCAATATGCATTACACCCGTATTCGTATTGCTAATTTCAAACCTAATGGGGGTGGGGCCACGTCCCATGGCAGTTTTAAATGGGGCCATGGCCGGATTGGCCCCCTGGATTCGCTCCTGCAATCAGTAGTATTATAGCCTATACGACGTTCGCAATATTCAATGGATCTACAGCTGACATCAACATGCACACAAACATGCACAGGCTTGTAAATTTATGTTGTCGTGCTGAAAACCAAAACCTCTGGAAAATCCTGATACAGGGAGTTTTCTAGCATCTTGGTATTACTGGAACAGCCCACTGGCTGTGCCCAATAGAAGGCGTCGATGCCTGTTTCGGCAGGCTTACTGCGTCATTTCCCTCTTCGATTGTCCAACATATCAGACACAGTATTTCAGGTCAGAATATTATTTTTTTTATTCTGCAGAGGCGACTTAAATGGTACGCATCTTAGCCTACTATAATGTAGGCCTAATACTAGACAGCTAAGAAGATGGCAATAGAAAATAAAAAGAACTCTTTCCAGAGGCTCTTGGAAGGTTCGATAAGATGCATTGCATAAGTATAAAGCAACCGTATCATGCTATTGGCCTAGTTAGCTCCTGGCCTAGTTAGCTACACCGGAAAGCGAGAACGGCATTCGTCTGTTGGACACAGCGGACTGCGGTTCAAGGGTTCAAGCCCCGGGCTGGGAGTTGACATTTAGAGATTTATATATCTCGGGCTAGCACGTGTGGGACGCAGGGGCGCAAGCTCCTGCGGAGCGACCTTGGGCAAGTTGCGTACCCATCATTGTCTGTGAGGAAGGCAACGGGAAACCACCTCACTCATCTCATTCCCAGGGGCGTAAAGCCAATGAACCTGCCTACGGGCAGAGAACCTTCATCGCCATCATCATCATCATCATCATCATCATCATCATCATCATCATCATCATCATCATCATCATCATCATCATCATCATGCTATTGATAAACATAATTATCCCTGTTATACAAATTTCAGTAAATTCAGTTTATGAATCAATGGAAGGACAGTCGGAATGTGTGATTGCGTTTCAGCGCATCCCAACTGATTGCTATACACGTTTGCAATCACAGGTATTCAAATAAAAAATTATAATTACCAGGTATGCTGTCAAAGTGTCATACTGAACCAAACACCTGTGAAAAATCCAGAATGAAGGTGTTTTTTTTCTAAAGCCTGAGCATTACTGAAATCGACCAAGAAGGCTGTTCACTAGGAGGGTGCCCGCGGACACCCGCACATAGGAGCAAAAGAGGTGCATTTGCCACCGGAAAGTGACACAATTTTTTATTCTGGCCCATTTCTTTGTATCAAAGCATCGATTATAATTACACCAAAGGTCCACAAAATGAAACTGAAAAATTTTCCGTCAGAAACCTCAACGAAAAATGCCACGTTCTTATTTTTACTTTGCATTTTTGAAGCGCTTGCCAAAAATGAAAACGCGATTATTGTATTTTGCTCCTATAGTAAAAGAAATATCTGCGGGCGACCATTGGCGTAGGCCTATTGAGTGAATGTTTAAGTAGCCTACCTACACATTTAGACATGTCACGAATGCATGTAAAAATGTGAGGGCCTACAAATACACTTAGGCTACCTGAATGCGCATTATAACTAAAACAAAGTTAATGCATTCAAGCGATTTTTAAATTAAGGCCAATAAAATGGAAAATTTCATGGGACTGGATGACATCTCGTGTATTTCCTCCATCCACCTTCTTCTTGGACGTCCTCTTGTCCTTTTTCCCTCTCCGCAGGCCAGCATCAACTCCTTTTCCAATCCGTTTGCTCGCATCACATGTCGAAAAAACGCCATTTTCTGCCTTGCCGCTCTCTGTCCCAATGACATATTCCCTCTTGATTGTCCGATCTCTTGTAATATGGATTCGTTTGTTCTCTTTTCAATCCATGAAGTTCTTAATACCTTCCTCCATATCCACATTTCGCAAGCATCGATTTTCCTTTCTAAGGCCTTTGTTTTTGTCCACGTTTCACATCCATACAGCAACACTGCATGGGAATATCATTGCCTTTACAATTCTTGTCTTCGTCATCAGGCTCACATGTTTATCCTTCCATATTTTCTCCAGCCCCTTCGCTGCCGTCTTTCCCAAAGCTATCCTTCGTCGTATGTCTCTGTCACATCCGCCATCTCTTTCTATCATGGCTCCTAAGAAGCAGAAACTTGTCACAACCTCCAGCTCCTCCCCGTCCACTTCAAATCTTGTCCATTTCTCTGTGGTCATGATCTTGGTCTTCTTTAGGTTGAAAAACAATCCTGCTTTCTCACTTTCTGCTGTTCTATCTAGCTATCTATCTATTCTATCTATCTATTCTATCTATTCTATCCATTTTATCCAGCACCTAACAAATAAAACCATTGCTTGTTATTTAATTATCAGTTTGAGCCACATCATGTCATCTTCTACAGTGTCTACACCCGATTTGACAGATCGTCTGGATGACGACATAAGCTTAACAAATGCACTTTCGTTGACGCCGGTGAAGAATGACGAGCATAGGAAGAAATTGGAGGGAAAGAGGTTGGATGACTGTCTGAAAGACAAACAACACAAACGAGATCAGGAAGCAAAAGAGACGGAGATTCGCAATCAGCGTCAAACACAGAAGCATGAAATGGAATTGTTGAAACTTAAAATCGAGGACAGCAACAATGCTCGACAACATGAATTGAATTTGAAGCGTGCGGAACAGGAAACAATAAAGCTGAAATTGGAATCAGACAAGATAAATGAGGACCTTCAGAAACTGCAAAACGCGGACAAACGTCACGCAAGAGAGCACACGGAGAGAATGGCATCCATAGAAATCAACAGATTGAATGCTGAGGAGGAAATCGTGCGACAGCGCATTGACGAAAGAAGAATTGCGATAAAAGAGAAACAAGAGCAACTGAGCCAACTGGGGGACCGGTACGAAGAGCTGGAGAGACAACGCCGCAAGAATGACGAGCAGGACATGACGAGCCTCTGGAATCTTGGTCTGGCGGCAACTGGAGTTGCAGCAACATGTGGAGCCGTAGGCGGTTCCTTGGCAACAACCGCCACCGTTGGATTAGCTGCAGCAGGGGTGGCTGGTGCTGCCGCAATACTTGCACCTGTGTCTGGTACAGTTGCCATTGTGAGTGCAGTTGGCTATGTTTATAAGAAGGCCACAACATCCAACAGAGCTTTAAATACCGGGGGCGCGCATAACGACTAGTGATTTATGCCCTATGAGCTCGTTCTAGTACGCTGGATTATAACTCAGGGCATGCATGCATCCCGGATTAGTTCAGCAATAGAGACCAACCTCGTTGTACTGTTATAGCGTAGTTCTAATAGAGACTAATCTCGTTGTATTGTAATAGCGTAGTTCTAATACACACTAATCTCGTTGTGCCGTTATAGGCTAGCGTAGTTATAATAGAGACTAATCTCGTTGTTTGGTTATGGCAAATATTTCTAATAGAGACTATAATCGTTGTTTGGTTATGGCGAATATTTCTAACAGAAACTAATCTCGTTGTTTGGTTATGGCGTAGTTCTAATAGAGACTATTATCGTTGTTTGATGATTGCGTAGTTCTATAAGAGACTAACCTCGTTGTACTCTTATAGCGTCGTTCTAATAGAGACTACACTTAATATGATCTCGTTGTTCTGTTACAGCGCAGTTCTAAAATTGTTGCGCGGTTCAAGTAGCACACATAACCTAATCACACTGTATGGAATACAGGCCCGCATTAAGGCTAGTGCGGGACCGGGTGCTGTGATGAAATTGCGGGCCCTCTTCTATCAGCTATCGGTCCACCAAGCACATAATTGTACCATGTTTACTAAAAGAGTAAAGTCATAGTCAAAGGTTGCCTTTCCTGTGGTGTAGGCCTATTTATGTTCTAAGGGAAAGTTTCAGACACCAGTATTTCTACAGTGACGGAAATAGTGAGGCCCTATTACGCTTATATTCCATTAAATTGATTATCTTTATTGTTCTGTGTGTCGACAGGTTGAAGTCCTCAGGGCCTTTTTATGTATAGGCCTACCCATCCCGAATTTCTTATGGTCCATGTCTCTAAACCATACAGCACCGTGTACAATTCACCAATGTTTTATCATTCGTTTCAACTTCCCGTTAATTTTTTCTTCTCAATTTATCGTAATTCTTATATTTATAAGTCCCTCTTCCTAGATTCAGGTCTGAAAAAATACAACATCAGATTTATTTCGCAGACTCCAATGATGTCTTGGTAAACCGCTTTATAAGGCGTCATGATCTTCTTGTACAAAGGTCTCTGAATGATCGGAGAGGAGTGGGTCTAGACCAACAGTAAAAGAGAGGCAACGGAAGTGGGTATAGGACACAGGCTGAGGTCAGACTCACTGCTAAAAACAGGTCAACGGATGAAAAATGAGGGAACCGAACAAGAGGCGGACCACGGATCAATGGATGGATGGATGGCTAGAAAGATGATGCTAGATTGCATAATACAAAATAATGGATATTGACGGCTCGAGGAAGAGGCCAAAGCCCAAAGTGCCCAACATCGAGATGAATTGTGACGTCGGACATTTCAACCTGCCTATATAGGAGGCAGACAACTAGAGAAAAAACGATGATAAACTATAACAGGCTTCAGAAATTAAGAATTAACAAATAACATTTCTTCTAGCTTTGTTTTCCTCTTATTTCAAGAGACCAGTCAAACTGATTGACCAAGTTGCGTAGTCTACTTTATGATAGGGCCTATCAGTGTTCAGAGGTCATTCTTACCAAAGATAAATTTACAATAGCAATAAATTCCTGCGATTTCAACCACTTCATAAACTGTTAGTTCGAGCTAATAATTCTGATGTGTGGGAGAACTTTGGCAAAATTTCGTCAACGATGACTTATTAACGTTGCAGCATTCTCGCTGAGAAATTTCATCAATTCCGAAATTGCGGGCCCCCAAACCCGCGGGCCCGGGTGCTGCAGCACCCTTAGCACCTACATGTACCTTAATGCGGGCCTGATGGAATACGATTGATCATTTAGCTACCACAAGAAACAATAATTTTCAAGATCAATGTGGACTTGCGTGGAATGCAATAGCGCAGTTGATCTGGACGTTATAATATGCTGTTGAGTAGAACGCAAATAACGTCTCCTCTCTTTCTCCGCGCATTTCTTGATCTCTGTAGAGACATCATGAGTCAGATAATTTAATGTTCAAATAATAAACGCATAGATTCTGTGGTATGGTCTTAATTGTACATTTAGATAGATCTCTAATAGGCTACTAAACAAATGAAAAGCGTCTCAAATAGGTAAGCTATATACAGGGCCGTATTTACTGTGGTGGAGGCCCATGTGCACCGCTGTGGTGGAGGCCCAATGGACATAGGATAAATTTTTTTAAATCAATTTTAATGGTGCCGTACGCGTACCACAGCAATGCCGTTGTCATGAAAAGGATTATCCCCCCTGAAAGCTATCCGGGGGGATGAATTAATCTATCCCCCCCGGATGGAATTAACCGGTCTAGACTATCCGGGGGGATAAACCATTCTATCCCATTTTGTGAAAAATGCGTATAATTAAAAAAATTATACTCTAATCAAAATTTAAAGTCACTCTAATTGTTTTAAGTGACCTAAGCAATGCTCAGAGAAAGGCAACTCGAAATTATTTAGTGTCTCCCTGTGTTTTTAAGTGTTTTAAATGTTTTAAGTGCTATAAAACCAAAGCAAAACAAATTATCTAGTAGGAATAAACATACCTGTTAATGTCATTGTTCAAAACAAAGCAGACGAAAATTAATTTGCAAAAATAAATGCACGCGGAAGTGTTATTTTTGACTTTTCCTCATTTTGGGGGATACTATTAATATGGGGGATACTCTATTTCGTGACACCGTCACAAGGGCGTCTCACCTACAACGTGCAGCAAGATAGGCCTTATAATTACAAATATATAAAGTTTAGGCTTATCTTAATCCTGACATAATATACGTGTAGGCTGTAGCCTGTGCTGCAAAACTGGTTGCATAAGTGACCGTTGCTTGAAGATTGATTATAAGTAGGTTTATATCTGAAGTGTATTAGGTCTGATGCATAGGCCTAGATGACGAAAACTTAATTATTGAAATAGGCCAATTCTTCGCCGTCGGTCTCACATAGGCCTACAATGTAAGAGACTGCGCCCCAGACACCATGCATGGCATGACCGGGTACTGCCACGAGCAGACAATCAACTGAGGAATACATTATGATTTATAACTAGAAACAGAATGTTATTTACATATTAATTAGTTTGTTTAATCTTGATAATAAATGTCTTATGTTAAATTTATATGTGAGAGGCCTACTTGTTCACCAGAGTGCTGTTTGGCAGCTGGTTAAGAAATAAAGAATATACTTAGTTAATTACTTACTTACTTACTTAGGTAGACCCACGGCTGATATATAGTCCATGAACACTGCGTAAAAATGTGTTTATAAATTAGCTGTTTATAATAATCTAAATAAATAAATAAATCAATCTACTTCCAGGTATTTTATCAATACGTAAATTATACGTTTCTTTAAAATGACATGTTGCTTTTAAAATAAGTTTTATATCAGTTGTGTCTATTACCTAGGGCTCAGTGTTTTACAAACTCCTTAAAACCTTTTTGTTTCACCGTGGTTGTACTGGGAGCGCTCTCAGTGGACTTCTAAAAGGGCGCTACATAAATTCTTGAAAGGAATGAATGAATGAGTTAAGCAATTATCGCTGCTACGAACTGCCAGCTGTGCAAGTCGACACCTTCATTATCGCTTAAATTTTTTAAACAAAACTAAATAGAATTTGAATATACGCCTATGTTGGTTCAAATTCATTACGATTTCGTCGAAGCCAACCTACTCAGTATTCAACACCTTCTGCGTGAAATTAACTTTGATGATCTTGTGACCGAATTTGCCAAGAAAAAAACACGCAAAGTTTCACTAATTTGACATGACTTCATAACGAATAGAAACTAATTTTTGAGCTTTCAGGCTTTCACGTTTCTTTCAATTGTTTTTTTCTTAAAATATTTGCGTGAAATTGTATCTGTGTAAAAAAAGTCTGTAAAAAATTCTTGCTTGTGTGGTGGAGGCCCCTATGTGGTGGAGACCCCTGGGCACATGCCCCTTGTGCCCACCCCTAAATCCGGGCCTGGCTATATATAAATTGGATTGAAAAATTTACAGGAGCACATTGGTCGATTCTAAAATAGGC